>KZ302194.1:4497-21232 GCA_002554575.1 Amanita thiersii Skay4041 | reverse complement strand
TCTGTTCGGGCGTCAATAACGGATGGGGGAGAAGTGAAGGAAAAGATAATAAGAAAATGGAAAAGGTAAAAGTAAAAGTATAACATTACCCCCTCCTTAAGGATTGCGCCCACGCAATCACAAGGAGTTTGCCTGTGCCCTCGCACCTTTCCATACCTTCCAGTTCCTCTCCAACTTTTCCAGATATTCCCTTTCGAACTTTCCGTCCTCCCATCCAAATAGTCGTTGTGGTACCCGAGGTTCTGTATTGTTCTCGTAGCGTTTGAAATCCAGATCCATAACCGCTATACGTCTTGGGGCTGCTGGGCGTTTAGTGTGGAAGGTTTTTACCTTGTCCTGTGCGTTCGTCATGTTTTCCGCAGGTTCCCAGGTACTTTCTTCCACCGGATAGCCGTTCCACTTTACCAGATATTCCAATTTTCCACCACGTCGTACCCTACTATCCAATATCTCTTCCACCTCGTACTCTTCCATTCCATCTACTACGTCTGGAGCAGGACGGGAATGTGCAGTTTGACCAGGGGAGGTTGGGGTGATATATGGTTTTAGCAGCGTTTCATTGAAGACATTGTGAATCTTCCAGTTACTAGGTAGATTTAGTCGATATGCCGAATTCCCAACCTTTTCTCTGATCGTGAAGGGTCCATAGTATTTAGCGCTAAGTTTTTTAGATGGTACCTTGACATTAAGGTTTGAACCGTCTAACAAAACTTGCGATCCAGGTGGATACTCGGTGGCTTTCCCTTTCTTTTTGTCATAGGCTTTCTTCATCTGTATGTTTGCCTTTTCAAGGGATATCTTTGCCTTTTCGAGTGCATCCTTCGTTTTTTGAACAAATGAATTGACTGAATCGTTTTTTGTCGCTATTAGAGGTTCTACTCCCGTGTATGGGTGGCGTCCATTATTGAGCATAAATGGCGAATATCCAGTTGAACTATGCGAGCGATTGTTGTGACAAAATTGTGCGATGGGCAGCCAGTCTGCCCAATCGTCCTGTCGATTATTAATATATATTCTCAGGTACTCGATTAGTTCCTGATTGACTCGCTTGGTTTGTCCGTCTGTCTGTGGATGATAAGCCGTGGAGTAGTTCCCCTGAATACCTAAGACCTTATACAGTTCGCGCATAAATCTGGATACGAATTGTGAGCCTCGATCACTGATGACTTTTCTGGGAAGGCCGTGCTCTTTAAAGATAAAATCTCTATAGAGGGTCGCCGTTCCCATACTCGTTATGTTGGCTGTTGTTGGGATGAAATAAGCCTTCTTTGTCAGTCGATCGACAACTACCATAATCGTATCGTAATTCCTAGACTCCGGGAGTGGGCCAATAAAATCTATGGAAATAGTGTGCCAGGGTTCTGGCGGGATTTCGTTCGGATGTAAGGGTGCGTTTCTTTTTTGTCGATTAGGCTTGTTCGTAGCGCAGCCTTCGCATCCCTTAATGTATCGTTCAACATCCAATTTCATGTTCGGCCACCAATAGTTTCGAGTGATGAATTCAATGGTTTTCGCTATTCCTGGGTGACCTCTTGTCGCCCAGCTGTGGCAGATCATGATTATAAAATCCCGAATTTCCCTATGCACCGGCACATAGATTCGCTTTTGCCAATAAACCAATCTGTCTATTACCTGGTAATCCGGATCTTTATTTCGGAGCGCTTCGGCTACTTGTTTGTCCCAAAATCGCTTGGGTAGTTTCGCGATTTTGTCCTCTGTTTCAGAAAGGGCTCTATCATCATCATAAATTTGGATGAATAGATGCTCTTTTAATAAAATGACGTTCTGATTGTCATTACTTCCTTTCTCGTAGCCCGCGCGTCTCAATAATAGATCTGGTTTCATATTTGCTTTACCAGGTCTGTGTTTAATAACGAATCAGTAATCCTGAAGGTCCGTCACCCATCTGGCTTGTCGGCGATTGAGATTTTGAGGTTTTCTGAAATACGTCAGATTTTGATGATCTGTTAATACCTCAATCTCCATTTCAGCGCCTTTCAGGTAATGGGACCATTCATAGAAACAAGTCATCACGGCGAGCATTTCCTTATCATATATCTCATAATTTTGCTCGGTTTCATTTAGCGCGTGTGACATGTAAGCTACGGGTCTCCAAGTACCATTGTCTTGACGTTGTGACAGGATACCTCCTATGGCAAAATCTGATGCGTCCGACTCGATTCGGAACTGCGCTGTGGTATTCGGGATCACTAAGATTGGCTGGGTGGTGACTTTTTGTTTTAGATTTTCGAATGCCTGTTGTTGTTCTTTTCCCCAATGCCAATCGATTTTACCGGTTAGCTTAGTTAATGGTTTCGCAATACGGGCAAAACCTTCGATAAATCGCCGGTAGAAATTGCAGAATCCCAAAAATTGTTGCAGTTCCTGTTTACAAGTCGGGACTGGCCATTCCCATACTCCTTTCACCTTTATAGGATCCATTCGAATGGTATTTGCAGAGATGATTAGCCCGAGGAATTCGATCTCAGTCTTCTCAAACTGGCATTTTTCTGGTTTGAGCGATAATTGGTGCTCTTCTAATTTTGCCAGTACCTGCATTACCCTCCGCTTATGTTCTTCTAAGGTCTTAGTAAAAATTAGGATGTCGTCCATGTAGACGCTCATCCATCCTTCAGCTATCTCGTTCCGGAAGATGTCGTTCATCATTGTCTGGAACGTAGCTGGTGAGTTCGTTAGACCGAAGAACATGACTAGCGGTTCAAATAATCCTCTATTGGTTCGGAAAGCGGCCTTCCACTCATCTCCCTCTTTGATCCTTATGTTATTGTATCCCCATCGTATATCCATCTTAGAAAAATACTTAGCCTCTGATAGTCGGTCAATGAGTTCGCTAATCAGAGGTAAGGGATATCGATTTTTTATTGTCATTTGATTTAACTTTCTGTAATCTTGGACAGGGCGTAAGGATCCATCCTTCTTCTTAATGAAAAAGAAGGGTGAGGCCATGGGAGACTTGCTCGGTTGAATGCGACCAGTTTCAAGGTTTTCTTTCAAGAATTCGTCAAGCTGTTTTTGTTCGTGGGGATTGATTGGGTAGATTTTACAATCGACTGGTTTAGATCCTGGAATTAATTCAATGGCGTGATCCCAGGGTCTTCTTGGTGGCAGCTGATCGAATGTCTTTTTCTCAAAAACCTTGTGAAACGGAGAACAATAGGCTGGTAATTTCGCATTAAAGTCTTGCGAAAGTTGTGGTTGATATGCTTGTTCCGCCAATTGTCCCGCTTTAGACTGGTAAGTCCGTAGTCGCAATTCTTCCTGACCGATTTGAACCGCAAGAAGGTGATCACCCTCTTCCATCTCATCCCAATCTCGGATATCCAGTACCTCCTCTTCTGGATTATTCACTACGCTCTCTTTCTGACATGCACCAGGACATCGGGAAAATTCAAGTGTTGCTTCCTTCCAGTCAATTTTGGGATTGTGATATTTTAGCCAATCATGACCTAGGAAAATTTCATTTTTGCTTATGTTCGCAACACTGAAGTCCATGAGTTCTGTGTGATCACCGATTGTTACTCTGAGTTGTATTTTGTGAGTTAATGAACCAATATTATTTTTTGTTCCGTCCGCATTATATACAGGAATCGGACGGGGTAAAGGTGTCATGTTCAATCAGTGTTTCTTCACAAACTCCTGATTAACGCAAGATCTGGTGCAGCCACTATCCAGCAACGCTTTAACCTCGAATGTTTCTAAAGTATCCGTGGTAGAAATAATGCATTTGATGTCCATTTGATTATTGCCGGTTGTTCGAACTACCGTTGGTTTTTGTTTGAGTTCGTAAATGGCCATCAATGCATTTTCTTCGCTCATAGCATTTAACTCAGCTATGAGGGAATCCGTTACTTCATGAATTCTTCAGTTATGCGTATATTGCTGGAGAGTTCTGAGAGCCTCCTCCCCGCTCTCATTCCATATTCTTCTGACTATCCAGGGGCCAGTCCAAGCTCTTAATCCTTTTCTGTTGGTTCTTACGGGTTCGCTTCTGATAGCATGTACAAACTGTTTATTATCTTGCATGATATAATCAATACATAATGCACTGTCTGTAACATAATTTTCAACCTTTGAGTCGAAGCCGCTCATTGGTTGAATTGAAAACCCGAAGGAATAAAAGGAGAAGGAGTTGTTGAGGATTGTGCTACTGGAGCGCTTGCCGCCGGAGTTGTAACCTGAACTTCTTCGATACGGGCAACACCACCTCCCGCCTGTTGATCTCCACCTGCTATCATCCTCCACAACTCGTTCCGGTCTGTATCTGTGCCGCTGTTCCAGGCACTAATCAATCTCGTTTGTTGATTCCGGGGATTAGGGCAAACCCTAGCCATGTGTCCGGGCTGTCCGCAGTTATAGCATCGAAGAGGGCCTCGATTTTGGTCAACCTGCATGGCATTTGGGTCGCGCTGAGCAGGTTGAACTGGAGGTCTCCATTGCGTTTGTTGAGATTGATTGCCCGGACCTTGCCAATTACGTTGTGCGTGTTGGTTAACGCCTTGTTGTGAAGTCGTTGGCCTGGTCTGTCTTTGTTGTCCAGTTTGAGACACCGAACTAGACTGTCCACCGGTGCTGCTACCTCCTCGCGCAGCAAAAACCTTCCTTTCGGCTACAGCTTGTCTCCATTGACGGTCAAGTCGAATAACCAGTTCATACCACTTTTCCAAGGTCGTCGGGAGTTCGGGCACGGCCATGCATTTATCCAGGAGGGGTGAGTTTAAGGATCGCTTAAACTTGTGAATACCGGCAATTTCACCGTATCCGGATCGCATGAAACTCTGCTTGAAGAGCTGGACGTGCTCTTCACCAGAATGCGATCCTTGTCGAATAGTGGTGATTTCCTGGATGGCCGTTGCCTGTTTATTCGGGTCCCCGAATGCCTTGAAAATATCCTGGTAGAGCAGTTCGATTTTATTTGTTTCCGTAGATTGTTCGTACTGCGTCTGGTATTCCTGAGTTCCCATATATGTGAGGAAATGGTCTCGAAAGAGTTGAGCCATTCCGGTTTGCATAAACCCTAAGACCCAAGTAATCTGAATCCGTAGGGTAGGAAACTCCTGAGGTTTTGCCATCATGTAGAGCCTGCAGCTGTTGATAAACCCTTCACACATAGCCATAGATCCATCGTAGATCTGTGGCACTGCCATCTTTGGCCCTCAAAATGTGTTGGTCTGTCCTGGTGGTTGGACTGCCGCCTGCGCTTGTAGTTGCGCAATAGTCTGTCCCTGCTGAGTGATTGTGTGCTGTAGATTGTTGACCAACCCGACAAGTTGCTGGATCTGAGCCAGCGCCTGATCTAACGACCAATCTGGTTCCTCGGTTCCACCGCCAGAACTGCCGACCATCATCCGAAGTGGGAAAAAGATGATTCGAAACAAATAGTAGAAGGGGAGGAGGGTGTAAATGAGAGGGTCCATACTGATGGTTGATAAGAGATGGCGATGTGATAAGGGGAATTGTCAATAGTTCCTTGCTACGGGCGCGCAACCCTGACGTGTAGCTTAGGTAAGGAGATGGGGATGATAAGAAAAAAAGGGGCTCCACGATCGATGGTGCACTAGGCGACGAACGAGCGAATGCTGAGTCGTTGAGGGGTAGGAACACGAGCCTACGCCGACGTCAAGATCCTACAAATACTCCGTGAGCTACTTCAGTCTATCTCCACTGACAGTAGCGGGACACGGTCGAAAAGAGGCTCTGGGCTACGGAGGTGTGTCGTTGGAGCCTGTGATTAGGCTTTACGCGATGCGGAGTGCCTCGGAAGAGGGACACTCTCCAGTACTGAGATGAAAGGTGAAGAGGGGGAGTGCAAGCGCACTCTTGGAGGTGAAAGTTTTAGTGGGTCTCGTAGAGACGTCCGTGATGAGTGAGAATAGAAAGCTCTTAGATTATGTTATGAGCTCACTAAGTTTACCAAACACCACGATCCTACAAATCCCAGGCGTCACTCCAAGGCTTGACGGTGAGAAAAGAAGGAAGAGAAGAGGAGAGAAAACGAGTTTATTGAGCGCGGTAGTTACTCGGTGAGAGAAACTATCTAAGAGCTGAAAAACTAACTAATACAAACAACGAGTTTAAGTAAAAAGAAGAAAAAGGAATGACACGAAGGAGAATCGAACCAAGAACCTCTCGGAGGTTATCCGAGATGACCGAGGTCAATAAGATAAGATAAGAATTGGCGCGCGCTTCAGACAGGCGCTAATGTAGGCGCGCGTCTGTTCGGGCGTCAATAACGGATGGGGGAGAAGTGAAGGAAAAGATAATAAGAAAACGGAAAAGGTAAAAGTAAAAGTATAACACTACTGCTTCCCTTAGGGATTAGCCTAGCACTCTGCACAGGCGTTCCGGACTGGGCAACTCCCTCTGGGAGCCAGTCTTCTCAACAACTTCGAGAGTCCTATACTTGGTCTTCAGCTTACTGCCTGAGCACTGAGATAGATGTCCCTTACAGCACAAGTGCACTATGGAAGTGAAGTTGGAATTTGTTGGGAGTCTTGAAAGACATTTTGGATGGGTGTGAGTAAGTAGCTCTTTGATTATGTCAGGAGCTCACTGAAATAACCCAAAACCTATCCACCACTGCTCTCAAGCATCTCCAGTAGAGTTGAAGAAAAGATGAATTAAGAGAAGAAGGACTCTTGTAGCTACATGGTGAGGTAGACTATCAAAGAGCTAAAGAAACAATTACATACAAACAACTATGTTAAAAGGGGATAAATGAATGACTTGTAAGTGAATTGAACTCTGAACCCTTGATAAGTGAAATGCTCAACTTAGATGCCTAACATAGGCGCTTTGGATAAGCACATGCTTATGAGGGCATTTAAGAGAATAGAGAGAGAAAAGAAAGGAAAAGAAAAGAAAAAGATTAAAAGGAATTGTAACAACCAAGAACCAGTTTTTTGGTTCTTTTAAGAGGGGTTTCCTGAGGTCAGGAGAGTAATTCAGAGTACAAGTAAGTGTGTTGATTTGATGCTCATGGGAGCATGTGTAATCTTTGCATCATTTTGCTCTAAGATCCTCAAAACATTTCTTTCTCTTTAATGTTTGAAGAATATTCCAGGCCTCATCCTGTTCCTTCTGGGAAGCTCTTTCTTGAGCTCTCCATTGGGCAAGTTCTTTATCATGTTTCTTCTTTTCCAATACTAGGTGTCATCAATAAAGGCAGATGTGATTGTCCATTTTTGTTCCATTGATGAAGTTGTGGTAAAGATGGACATGATTGTCATATTGGATGGTGGTTTTAGCAAAGCATGATTGGTTAAGGGGGCAAGGTTTGGAAATGTTCTTCTTGATTATGGGTTGTGGTTTATTCTTTGAATCAATGAGTTTTTTGATCCAGAGCCACCTGGTGTAATCTTTCATTGAAAAGTTCTTTGAGTGAACTTTGTTGGCTTTGTTCATAGTTAATTTGTAGCCTGGGGCTACATAGAAGAAGCCAGTTCCACTGTTGGTGGGAGTCTTCTTTACTTTCTTGAAAGGAAAAAGATGCATCAAGGATGATACTTGATCTAGAAAATGATTTTCTTAATCAGTTTTTAGTCTTTTCAAGAACAGTGTTTAAAGATGAAATTATTAGAAGATTTTTAATGACTACATATTTTTGTCATTTACTTCTTCTAATTGTTAGAAGCTCACGAATACCACCAATGCCACGATCCAACTCTACTCAGGCATCACTCCAAGTCTTGACAGTGAGTAAAAGAAGAGAAGAAAGAAGTCGATTGAGCATGGTAGTTACTCATAGAGAGAAACTATCTAAGAGCTAAAGAACTAACTAAAGCAAACAACAAGTTTAAAACAATGGGCAAATAAAAGAAATGGGTACAGAGAGAATCGAACCTAAGTCCTCTCGGGAGTGATCCAAGATGACTGAGGTCAATAAGATGAGATAAGGGTAAGCGTGTGCTTAGATGGGTGCTAACACAGGTGCGCATCTAAATGGGCATCAATAACAGATGAGGGTGAATAAGGGAAAGAAAAAGAAAAGAAAAGGAAAAGATAAAGAAAAAGGAAAAAAGGTAAAAGTATAACATTACCCCCTCCTCAAGGATTGTGCCCATGCAATCACAAGGAGTTAGCTTGTGCTCTCGCACCCTTCCATACTCTCCAATTCCTTTCTAACTTCTCCAAGTACTCCTTCTCAAATTTCCTGTCTTCCCAACCAAATAGTTTCTTAGGTACCCAAGGTTCAGTGTGGTTTTCATAACGTTTAAACTCCAAATGTCTAAACGTTAGAGGGCAAGGCATGGTGGGGAACTTCTCGTGAAAGGCTTTGACTTTCTCCAGAGCTTTTGCCAAATCTGTCACTGGTTGCCACATATTTTCTTCCATCAGGTATCCAAGCCATTTTACCAAATATTCCAACTTACCACCTCTTCTCACCTGGCTATCCAAAATTTCCTCTACTTCGTATTCTTCATTACCACTTACAAGTTCAGGGGGGGGGTGGGAATGTGCGGTTTGACCAGGAGAGGTTGGTTCTATGTATGGCTTTAAGTGTGATTCGTTGAACACGTCATGTATTTTCCAAGAATTGGGTAGATTTAATTTATAAGCCAAAGCGCCAACCTTTTCCTTGATCATGAAAGGTCCTATGTATTTTGCGCCTAGTTTCCTGGAGGGTAGATTAATATTCAGATTGGATCTGTCCAGTAAAACTTTAGATCTGATAGCGTATTCGATTGCTGTCCCTTTTTGTTTATCATAGGCCTTTTTCATTTGGGTATTGGCCTTTTCAAGGGACCGTTTAGCGTTTTCGAGCACTTCCTTCATTTTGTTAAGGAAGGAGTCTACCAAATCATTCACAGATTTTTGCAGGGGCTCTATTCCAGTGTACGGATGGCGACCATTGTTGAGCATGAAGGGGGAATATCCAGTGTTTCAATGACTTCGATTATTATGACAAAACTGGGCTATTGCTAGCCAATCTGCCCAGTCATCTTGTCAATTATTGATATAGAAGCAAAGATATTCAATGAGCTCTTGATTTACTCTTTCAGTCTGGCCATCTGTTTGCAGGTGATATGCTGTCAAATAATTCCCCTGAATACCTAGAACCTTATACATTTCATACATAACTCCCAACATGAATTGGGGGCTGCAGTCACTAATAACTTTTCTTGGGAGGCCGTGTTCTTTAAAGATAAAATCTCTGTAAAGAGTGGCTGTCCCTAAGCTTGTGATGTTGGCATTAGTGGGTATGAAATACGCCTTTTTAGTGAGCCAATCAACCACTACCATGATTGTGTCATATCCCTTGGATTCTGGAAGTGGGCCTATGAAATCTACGGAAACCATGTGCCAGGGTTCTGATGAATTTTGTTAGGATGTAGAGGTGCTCTCTTTCTTTGTTGATCTGGTTTATTTGTAGTGCAGCCTTCACACCCTTTAACGTATCATTCCACATCTGACTTCATGTTCAGCCACCAATAATTCCAGGTGATGAATTCAATGGTTTTAGCTACCCCGGGATGGCCTTTCGTTGCCCAGCTGTGGCATATCATGATAATGAAGTCACAGATTTCCCTGTTGACCAGCACGTAGATCCTCTTTTGCCAATAGACTAGTCCATCCTCAACCTGGTAATCTGGATCCTTATGCTGGATCACATCCTGTACTTGTTTATCCCAAAATTGCCTAGGTAATTTGGCAATTTTGTCTTTGGTCTCGGTGAGGGCTCTGTCATCATCGTAAATTCAAATGAATAAATGTTCTTTTAATAAGATGACATTCTGATTATCATTGTTCCCTCTCTCGTGACTGGCGCATCTGGATAACAAGTCAGGTTTAGTATTAGCCTTTCCTGTCAGGAGCTCACTATGTTTACCGTAACCGCGATCCTACAATCCCTCAGGCGTCACTCCGAGAGTCGCGAAGAGCAAGAATAAGAGAAGAATGAGATTGAGAGCGACTCTTGTAGCTACACACAGTGGGTAGACTATCTAAGAGCTAAGGAATAAACAACTACATACACAAGCATAAGTAACGCGGAGATAAAAAGGAATAGCCATAGCAAGGATCGAACTCTGGACTTTCTAGGGGTTACCCGAGAAGTCCGAGATGTCCGATTAGGCCGGCCAGGCGCTAACGACAGACGCACGTCTAATTGAGCGCTAGTGATAGCGCGCACTTAAATGGCGTCAAGGAAAGATGATGAAAAGAAAGGAAAAAGAAAAGAAAAAGGAAATGATTAAAAGAATTGTAACATTTCCAGGTTGGTGTTTGATGATGAATCTATAATCCTGGAGGTCTGTCACCCATCAAGCTTGGCGGCAGTTAAGGCTTTGTGGTTTTCTGAAGTACGTTAGATTCTGGTGATCTGTCAGTACTTCGATTTCCTTTTCTGCTCCTTTGAGGTAGTGGGACCATTCGTAGAAGCATGTCATAACAGCAAGCATTTCTTTGTTGTAAATTTCATAATTTCGCTCTGCTTTGTTTAATGCGTGGGACATATAGGCCACGGGTCTCCAAGTACCATCGCTCTGTTGTTGGGACAAGATTCCTCCAAGGGCAAAGTCTGAGGCATCTGACTCAATTCGGAACTGGGCAGTTGTGTTCAGGATTACTAGGATTGGTTGGGTCATAACTCTTTGTTTGAGACCATCAAAAGTGTGTTGTTGGTCTTTTCCCCATTGCCAATCAATTTTACTGGTTAGTTTAGTGAGTGGTTTTGTGATCTTAGCGAATCCTTTGATGAATCTTCGGTAAAAATTGCAGAATCCCAAAAACTGTTGCAGTTCCCATTTACAAGTCGGTGTAGGCCATTCCAGTACCCCTTTCACCTTAATAGGATCCATTCGAATCATATTTGCAGAGATGATTAATCCAAGAAATTCAATTTCTGTCCTCTCAAATTGGCACTTTTCTGGCTTAAGTGTTACGCCCTCCAGCCTTCAGCACTCAAGGTTCAACCCCTAAGCGCTCCTCCTACTATGCAGCCCCTATTTTCGACGTTTTGACGCTTTTTTGTTTACCTTTGTTTATCTAAATGCGAATATTGGTTAACCTACTGACTTGGACAGTCGTTTCACTTACAGTCATACATTCTGACTACTACCTCAGGCTACTCTGGTCCCCAGGTGTCCTTACTCATCATCTCACCAATATTCTTATTCACATCACAACCAGAGATAACCATCAACTATCTCTTACTCGTTTCATCTTATTATTTTAACTCTTCTTAGTTACCACTTTATGTATATAAGTAGTAACCATTTGCCTAGGGATCCCTAGGCTTTCAATACAAGTATCTTCTCTACTCTCACCTCGCTCTCACTGTCTGAGGAACTACCTAGAGCATTGCTCTACCTGGTGATCAGACATATCCATATCTTATCTAAGCGGTGGTTATCTTGCCATTGCCGCTCCCCTCGAGAGTCCTATACTTGGTCCCTGGCTTACTGCCTGAGCACTGAGATAGACGTCCCTTACATTAAGCAATAACTGATGTTTTTCTAATTTCGCCAGTACCTGCATTACTCTCTGCGCATGTTCTTTATGGGTTTTGGTAAAGACGAGGATGTTGTCCATGTACAGTATACACTCATCCAACCCTTGGCTATTTCATTCCTGAAGATATTGTTCATCATTGTCTGGAATGTAGCCGGTGAATTTGTTAACCCGAAGAACATGACCAATGGTTCAAAAAGTCCTTGATTGGTTTGGAAGGCTGCCTTCCATTCATCTCCCTCTTTAATCCTTATATTATTATAGCCCCATCAAATATCCATTTTTGAGAAATACTTTGCCTCAGATAAGTGATCAATAAGTTCACTAATAAGAGGTAATGGATATCGATTTTTTATCATCATTTGGTTCAATTTTCAATAATCTTGGATGGGGCGTAAGGATCCATCCTTTTTCTTAATAAAGAAAAATGGAGATGCCATGGGAGACTTGCTAGGTTGAATATGACCAGATTCCAGGTTTTCCTTAAGAAAATCATCAAGTTGCTTCTGTTCAGCTGGATTAATGGGGTAGATTTTACAATCTAAAGGTTTAGATCCTGGGAGTAACTTGATTGCATGATCCCAGGCTCATCTTGGAGGCAGCTGATTGAAAGTCTTTTTCTCAAAAACCTTTTTATAAGGGAGACAGTATGTCAGTAGTTTGGCATTAAATTCTTGGGAGGTTTGTGGTACATAAACCTGCTCTGCCAACTGTCCCGCTTTAGACTGGTATGTTTGAAGTTGTAATTCTTCCTGGCCTATCTGAACTGCTAAAAGGTGATCCCCTTCCTCTAGTTCATCCCAACTTGTTGTGTCCAGTACCTCCTCTTCTGGACTATTCACCGCACTTTCTCTCTGGCATGCACTGGGGCATCTTGATAATTCCAATGTAGCATTCTTCCAGTCAATCTTGGGATTATGGTATTTTAACCAATCATGACTGAGGAATATTTTGTTTTTGCTAATACAGTATTTGCTACACTGAAGTCCATAAGTTTGCTATGATCACTGATTTGTACCCTCAATTGAATTTTATGCATCAAGGAACCAATGTTGTTCTTGGTTCCATCTGCATTATATACTGGAATGGGGCGTGGAAGGGGTATTGTATTTAATCAGTGTTTCTTGACGAACTCTTGGTTAATGCACAATCCGGTACATCCACTATCCAACAACACTTTCACTTCAAACATTTCCAGGGTGTCAGTGGTGGAGATAATACACTTTATGTCCATCTGACTGTTGCTGGTGATGAGCCCTTCATAACGCTTGATCGGGAAATGAGCTAAAAATAGGTCAATTCGGTCATCTCGGAACACCGGCTCAGTTGCATGCGGGTATATCAAAGAAGAGCAGACAAATACCCCAAAACAACATGCTCAGCCATCAACATGACCGTCGAAAACTCGTCAGCTACACGTACTACAAAACCCGTTATCCTATAACCACAACAACATCTAGTTCTGCTACGACCATGCGCTAATTTTACTCCTCGGACGTTCTACCAAGAAGCAGACACGTTTGGAAACGGTACGAGGGAGATAATCGCGAATAGACTACCTAACAAGAACAGACGTCAAACTCACGAACGATAGGTTGTCAATGGGTAGGTGATGGGTAGTAGGATAGTAAGGGATGTTAAGGGATGGTTAGGGGACAACAGGCAACTTATTGTAGGTTGTCACTCGCTCACTTCCTCAACGTAAAACTGTATAAATACGACTATCAAACAATGTAAAAAGCAGATTCCCCTCGACGTATTCTTATTCTTGTATAAGCTCGCACCAACCCTCAGACAAATTTAACTCAGTCGCTCTCTTTCCTTCTCTCAGCTCCACTGTTTAGGGAATCCTTCGGCTCGCTTCTCCTCGAATTGAGTATCCTTAACCGTATTTCACTCCCCCTAGCTAATAAAATCCTATTTTAGTTGGGTGTGTGTGTTGTAGGTGTGACGTAGGCTGCTCATCACCGGTAGTTCTGACTACAGTTGGTTTTTCTTTTAATTCATAGATGGCCATTAATGCGTCATTTTCACTCATAGAGTTTAGTTCATTTACAAGTGAATCCATCACCTTGTTGATCTGTTTGTTATGAGAGTATTGTTGGAGGGTTCTCAATGCCTCCTCTTTACTCTCGTTCCATATTTGCCTGGTTACCCAGGGACTGGTCCATGTTCTTAACCCTTTACTTTTGGTTCTCAATGGTTTGCTTCTGATGACATTTACAAGACATTTATTTTCCTCCAAAATGTAATCTATACAAAGGGGACTATCAGTAAAGGAAATGTCTGATGCCGCTGAGTCGAAGCCACTCATTGGCCAAATTGAAAACCTGAGGGTGTGTAAGGGGAAACTGGAGGTTGCGCTGCTACTGTAGTAGGAGCCGCAACTGGAACTTCTTCAATGCGAGCCACACCCCCACTCACCTGACTTCCGCCACCTGTCACCATCCTCCACAATTCCTCTCTGTCAGCATCTGTGCCACCATTCCATGCATTCACCAATCTATTCTGCTGCTGGTGTGGGTTTGGGCAGGCTCTTGCCATGTGACTGGTTTGGCCACAGTTATAGCATTGTAAGGGTCCTCAATTCCAATCTACTTGCATCGCATTAGGATCTCTCTGTACTGGCTGTACTGGAGGTCTCCATTGCAATTGCTGGGGTCGGTTGACTGGAGGTGTCCAATTTCAGGGGGATTGTGGATTAGAACCCTGTCATTGCGGATTGCCCTGTTGGCCAGTATGTGACATGGTACCAGTTTGTGCGCCAGTGCTGCTACTTCCTCGTGCAGCAAATACCTTTCTCTCTGCAACCGCCTGTCTCCATTGGCGGTACAATCTAATCACCAGATCATACCATTTATTGAGTGTTGTAGGGAGTTTGGGTACAGCCATACACTTGTCAAGAAGGGGGGTGTTTAGGGAGCATTTAAATTCATGAATACCCACAATTTCACTGTATCCCAATCTCTTAAAGCTTTGTTTGAAGAGCTGCACATGCTCTTCTCCCGATTGAGATCCTTGCTTAATCGTAGTAATTTCTTGGATGGCCATCACCTGCTTGTTTGGATCTCTGAATGCTTTATAAATGTCTCAATACAATAACTCGATTTGATCCGGTTCCGTTGATTCCTCGTACTGGGTATGGAGCTCCAGTGTAGCCATATAAACCAGGAAATGATCATGGAATAGTTGGGCCATGCCAGTTTGCATGAATCCCAATACCCAGGTGATCTTGATCCATAGATTAGGGAATTCCTGTGGTTTAGCCAATATATAAAGTCAGCAGCTGTTAATAAATCTGTTAGAAGCTCACTAATACTCCCAGATCCATGATCCTACAGCCCTCAGGTGTCACTCCAGGAATGTTGAAGAAGAGTTTGGAGAAGAGGAAAGAGAATGATGAAGAGACATCGAACTTTTGAATAGTATTACTGTGAGGTAAACTATCAAAGAGCTAAAGAACTAATGAATACAAACAATGAACTAAAAGGAATGGTAAAGTAAACAATACGAAGGGGAATCAAACTCGTGACTTCTCAGAGGTCATCCAAGATGGCCAAGGCTGATAAGATAAGATAAACGTACACATGCATCTAGACTGTTGCTAATACAAGTGCGCGTCTAAGTGAGCACTTATAATGGATAAGAAGAAGTGAAAAAGAAATGAGAAAGAAATGAAAGGAAAAAAGGAATAAGAGGAGTTCATAACAAAATCCCTTGCATGTAGCCATGGCACCATCATAGATAGGTGGTGTTGCCATTTTAGGCCCGCGGAAGGGAGTTCCAGTACCTGGTTGAGCAGCCGTTGTGTGCGCCTGCAACTGCACAATGGTCTGTCCTTGTTGTGTGATAGTGTGTTGCAGGTTGTTAATCAAACTGACCAATTGTTGGATTTGAGCCATAGCCTGGTCCAAGGACCAGTCTGGCTCATCAGTCCCTCCAGTGCTGCCACCCACCATCATACGAAGGGGGAAAAAGATGATTTGGAACAAGTAGTAGAATGGTAAAAGGGTGTATAGGAGTGGATCCATGTTGATCGATAAGAGATTGGGGGTTGGATAAGGGGAATGTCAATAGTACCTTGCTATGGGCACATGAACCTGACTTGTAGCTTAGGTAATGAAGAGATGGGAGAGATAAGGCTTCCGCGATCAATGGCGCACTAGGCGGTGAACGAGCGGTTGCTGAATCAAAGGGGGTAGGATCACAAGCCTACACCTCTGTACAAGGTCCTTCAGTACTCTGTGAGCAGTTTTGTTCTATCTCCAACAACAACTGCAAAGGGTCAAAGGGCATGCTGTGCATGAATGGTCATAGAGCCTGTGATTAGGCTAGGTTGATGGGGCCTGTGATTAGGCCAATGAAGGGGTGGAGTGTCATGGATGTGAGGCACTACTCCGGAACTACAATGTGGGAAAGGGGAGCACAAGCGTGCTTTGGACATGAAGAGTTTATAAGAGAAATGGGTCTCATAGGGGAGACGGGTGACAAGTGAGAATTGCAAGCTCTTAGATTATGTTAGAAGCTCACGAATACCACCAATGCCATGATCCAACTCTACTCAGGTGTCACTCCAAGTCTTGATGGCAAGTAAAAGAAGAGAAGAAAGAAGTCAATTGAGCAAGGTAGTTACTCGTAGAGAGAAACTATCTAAGAGCTAAAGAACTAACTAAAGCAAACAACAAGTTTAAAACAATGGGCAAATAAAAGAAATGGGTACAGAGAGAATCAAACCTAAGTCCTCTCGGGTGTGATCCAAGATGACCAAGGTCAATAAAATGAGATAAGGGTAAGTGCCCGCTTAGATGGGCGCTAACACAGGTGTGCATCTAAACAGGCATCAATAACAGATGAGGGTGAATAAGGGAAAGAAAAAGAAAAGAAAAGGAAAAGATAAAGAAAAAGGAAAAAAGGTAAAAGTATAACACTAATACCCCCCATTCTCCTGTCCCAGCTTGTCCTACTCCAACACCTCCCTGATGCCCCCATCCATGTAGGTTCATATAGGCCAGAGAGAATTTATCGTTCTGGTGCTTTACAAGTTTTAGCTGCTGTATCATGTACTCTAAGATCTGGCTTTTGAGTGCAACATGTTTGCTGCACTTGGACAAGTACATGTATTCCTCCCCAGTCAGTATGATGGGGAGGCAGGCAATGTTACATCTGTTCGTCTTTATTTCTTTTCATTTTCTTTTCCTTTTCTTTTTCTTTTTCTTTTTCTTTTTCTTTTTCTTTTTCTTTTTCTTTTTCTTTTTCTTTTTCTTTT
>KZ302193.1:0-34910 GCA_002554575.1 Amanita thiersii Skay4041 | reverse complement strand
TGTGACTCGTTCTAGTATCAGAAAGTTCTGCACCTTCGACCACGGCCTATTGGACTAGTTCAATTGCCACCAGAAGTTCTAGATGAGATCATGAAGCTGTTGGACTGGCAGGATATCTTACGCCTGAGGCAGGTCAGTCATGTCCCAATATCCACCTAACCTGCCATCTTATTGACTGCTTCAGACATGTAAACTTCTTTCCGATGCGACGAGGACAAAGTCTATATGGATCAACCTATTCAATGCCTCCAACTCATGTCATCCATGCTCTCCACTCCGTCTTGAACACCCCATGGAATTGTACACTGCTCATGAACTCGAATACCTGGTGTTACGAAGGTCCAGCGCTGAAATTCTACGAAAATCACAAACCAAGTTGCTCCCCAGACTGACTCGCCACTTTCCTATTGGCCCCTCTGATGTCGGCGCGCTTACTCTGATTCATGGAGGACGTTGGCTATTGACAGCCTCCGAGACTGGTTCTGTCTCGTATTTTGATTTAGATGCACGAGAGCTAACAAAGAGGCCCTTAATACCGAACCAACTAGAATATTTCCCTGATTCTAAACATGGTGTATCAATGACCTTGGACAATAGCGATGAATGTGGATTGTTCTCCTTCAACCTTGCAATGTTCGTAGGAAGAACTGGTGTGCCTTAGTCGTGTTTCTGTGACATAATCGCAGTATGACTTATATGACTGACCAGCTTCCTCTTCACCGGGAGTCGAAATTTTTCAAATTTGGCATATACGCCTCAACCCTGACCAAAGTAATGGGATGAGCTTGTCCGCAACACTCCTGTCAGCATTCCATCGTGAGCAATATGGCAAGCTGGCTTCCTTTTCCCTTCTTGGCAAGTTTATCGCTTTGGGAGTTTCTCTGTGGGGACAGTCAAATGCACATAGTTACATTACCATAGTTGACTGGGCTGTAGCTGACGTCCACAACCAACTCCATCCTGGATCCTTATCATATCCGAGAATGATTACCCATTTTCCAATGATTCCAGTATGTTGTCCCCTTCCCATGATTTCACGCTGCTCACAATATTTGATCAGTATGATGTGCAACTACTTCCTGGTGATCGGATAGTAGTTCTAGCTGAGGCGACTATCCGAATATATCATACAAAATCTTTTGAAGTGACAACAAACAGTCCTCCTATCGCTTTCCATGGGTGGACCGAGTATGCCTCCCCCACTACTTGGCACTTCGACGATGCTCTTTGTGGGAACAGTCTCTCTCGACCATATGTCTGTCACAATACAAATACACTGAGATTGGTCTTCAAATCACCGCAAACTATTCACGGCCTCATTATCCCAGCTAACCCCATCGGTGCAAAGCCCCAAGTTGTCACCTTGATGGAACTTGACATGCACTTTAACAGAATGTTTTGTCTTGGATATAATGGAGGCATCATGCATAGTAGATCGCCCTGCTTCCGCATGCTGGACTATTCATGGCCAGATGATGTATCTGTTGGTTGTTCAAACTCCCTCTCCGTGGAATTTGATGGGGACCGTTTCCTGCAATTCATTTCTGCTTTTGACGAAGCATCAGGAAGGGTAGTTGTATGTAATCAACGTGAACTTATTGCATTCGATTTCTCCTCAATATAACATAGGCTTAATTGCACTCCTGATAATTTTCAATGAAATCTGCCATCCTTTGATATGAGATTCATTGGCATGTTATTGATAATATCCTGACTATACATATGTTTTTGCTACCTCTGGAAACGATTCTTTATTTGTAATGCCATGACCACAATAGTCAATCAATGTTTCTTCGTTACAAGGTTACTGAAAGTCTTGTGGATGGTTTCAGGCGTTGAACCGAGCTTTGAAACACGAAGGCATATAAGCTTTTTGTGGGAGAAGTTTGATGTTTGTGCATGATCACTCACACAGTAAACCATCATCATAAAGATGTTCTTCAGATCGTCTTGAACAGTTGGGGAAACAAAATTGGTAATTTTCATAGTTTCGAGACTGTAGCTAATTCTTTCTTCAGTCCCAGCATGCTGCTCTGTTGTCAACCCGAAAATCCAGTCATATCCCGATGTCAGGCACCACAAGCCTCTTGTGCTCCTGAATGAGTCGTCAGTGCTGGCAGAACTAGTAGTACAATTCTCCTTACTCAGTCATTGCTATACTACCGGACATCAAGATCAAAAGGTTAGATCAAGTTGTGAACCAGGAAATCGAAATTGGGAAGATTACTTACGTGGCTAGACTTTCCCCTATCACCTGAGGCTTGTGGCCCAAAAGTTCACCCCGTTTTGCTTCAATGTGAAGAAGCCTAACAGAGCTGGATGCTGCAAACTCTTGCAACTTGGCTCGCTTAATCACATCAAACACTGATTGGGACGTCGTCTGAGACAGAAGTTCTTCTACTTCTCCAAGCATAGCTTGGCTGAAATCATGGGTAAATGCCAGGTAATCGACACTTCCAGTGAGGAAGGTCCTGTACTGCTGTGACTTGGCCCCTGAGTTATCTATATAGTCAATTAAAACTGGATTGTCAGTTGCAACTGAGAGTCGGAGCTCGGGGAAAATGAAGGCATGCATGACGACTGATGTCAGGTAGTGGGTTACTACCTGAATCATACAATCAATCAAAATCCTTCGCCCTGCCTCTGTCTGGTATATCATGAGCAAGATGTCGATGGTTGATGGATCACCTTCAGTGGCGCACTTACTTTCATACTTGTAGTTTGTTCAATATGTTTCATGCGTTCAGTAAGGCGTGGGCCATTCTCATTCCAGAACATGTTGATTGAAGCATGCATTGGGTCGGCAGAAAGGGTCTTGCTGATTACTGGCATCACGTCCTTTACTTTCACAGGAGACTTCTCAATGACACCAAGCTTTTTGAGGTGTGCCTCCTCAAGCTTTGAAAATGATATAGCCTATGTCTGAGTGGTTAGAATTCAATCCAAATTCAATAATCTGTATACAGACTGTAACTTTGATGCCCTTATTTTCTTCTCGTTGAATGTACTCATCGAGTACCCTCAGTTTTGATAGAACATTTTGGATCGATTCTGTGATAGGCTGGAGCTCTTCCCATAGCATGTGTTCTTCTTGCAGCTTCGTTTTGAATCGTTCGAGGTCTTGGTCCATTTCCGAGCGCTCATGCAGATCAAATTCTGCTAAGTCGGCACTGCGTGTTATCCGGTGTCGTTTCAGGGGTCGACTAGGCTGAGGAGCCATGATGAAGTAAAGATGAGATTGCACAGATAGTTAACGTCGCAAGGAATTCCAGTGGGACCACGGAAGTGGGGAGACAACAGATCCAAGTCGACACCTGATATACTCTGGGCTTCTCCATCGATAAAGTGATGAATGTTGCACAACACCTCAAGCTATACAGTTTCAGGTGCAAATTACCGATGTACCGATGCCATTGTATGAGTCAACTTGAAGTTGCCTCACATTTGATGATATTGCCAATCTGGGCTATTTTTGACTCATCAGAAGCATGTATTCCGATGCTAATCCACAGATAGAACAATAGAGTGATGTCGACAACAACTAGACGTCAACCTCATCAAAGAATGTCAGTGATTACCGGCCCCGAAGCTCCCCAGAATCAATGAAATGATGTATGGCCGACCAGCAGGCAGAATGCCAAGGTGAGATGCCTCGAGATTGCTATCAGACACCATTGTTCGTCCCTTGTCATGTTCATGATTTTCCTAGAACTGCAACTTTGCCCTCGATAGATGAGGTAAATGGATGAAGATTAGGTTTGTTGGTGCCTGTAAATAAATACAGATGATTAGATCTCGAGCATCAGCGCATGACCTTACAATGAAAAAAAAAGGAAATAACAGTACAAAGGCTAGAACGACGTGGCACAAGCATAGTGATCTCAATCCATATGATAGATAGAAGAGATGACTCAACAGCCAAAGATAGAGAGTGATGTTTTAAATTACAGTAACCGAGCAGAGATGAATTATTGATTACGAGCATCGATCAAAGACGAGATATTAAATCTTCCAAAAGGTCCACTTTCTGGCGATGACATGGATCCACTTGGAAATACCTCTCCGTCTCTTCTGTTCAATCCCTTTCTCTGTTCCATCCTCAGAGCATCTCAGAAACAGTTGCGTCACCCCAATGAGCACTTCTCGCAGAGTCTCAACCAGATCTTGGACTAGAGGAGCATCCGAAAAGCACCCGACCATCGACGTTGCCACAGAGCTGGGAACAGGTGAAGCGGTGATCTCACTTGAAGGCGAATGTAAGAGCAGTTCACGACTCCCGGAATCGATATGACTGAGAGCCAAAGAAACGCAAAATGCGTTGTCAGTAGTGTTGCATTGTTCATTGCAGTCAAAAGTGATAAGATCAACCGTTGGTAGGAAGGACCGGGAGGGAGGTGAGTCAGTGAGTGAGGTTAGGAAAATCTCAGGGCCTGGTGCACAAGAATTAGACCTAGGACTAGTATAGCTTCTCCGAGATTGAGACATAGTTGAGGTAGTGAGGCCAGAAGGACGTAATAATGAACCCTGAGAGGCAGAGTGACCTATTGCAGGTTCACACACGATAGGTTTAAGACCGTCCGTTGATGCAGAGCACACGATTGACTGAGAAATAATGTCGGGCATTCCAGACTTTGGTGAAGACAATAGGTTGGCAGATGAAAGAGTGTGCTGTGGGTTGCGTCCAATGAACGTGTATTGAGGATGTGGGTCATTTAAAGGAATGGACCCCGGGGTGTGTTGTCTTCGGGAGGATAAGGAGCTATTATAGGTATGTGAGCTAGTGGCCAGGTGAGGAAAAAAAGTGCACTCACGTGTAAGAGCTTCTGTCTCGACGTCATCCCGGTTACTGGGCAACAGTTGGTCGATACCAACAAATACGGATTTCTAGCTTGGGACTTACACAGAGTCGAAGAATGAATGTCCGTAGATGTCCTTGGCACTGTACCTGGAAAGCGGATCGATTAACAGCAACTACGAGAATCAAATGAGTGTTGTATATATATGTAAGGCTGAGGACAACCTACTCTTTAATGAGGTCCGCTGCATCTGTGTCAGGCAGTTGATTTAACCAAAATTCAAGCCCGTCTGTGTGGAAGAAGCAATAAAGAATATCTAGAGGAAAGTCTTCCCAGGAAATCTAAGATCAATGCATGACCATCATGAAACGCGACGTGGCATGATAAGAGCTGCTTACCCTTCCAGCCAGCATTTCCAGCACGCTTAAGTGCCCACCAATCAATCTCAAAGTCATAACGTATGGAGAGTAGCATCTCAGGGGCCGCGTAGCGAAGAGTACCATAGAACACTTTCTCAAAAGGCTCATTGTCATTCGCGGGTGAGTTCACGGAATGCTTTCTGACAGCACCATCGACAACTCGCTAATCCAAAGATTTGACAAGTCCAAAGTCAGAAATAACGATATTACCATTGGTCTTTCACGAGAACGTTCTCTGGTTTCAGGTCGCTGTGGATAACATTGTTCTTGTGGAGATAATCAAGGCCACAAGTCTGCAAAGCTGTGGGTAAGTAGCCGAACATGGTGAGAGGGAAACAACGGACGATCTCTGCAGTAAAAATTAAACGGTCTTCATTGGCAATCGCCTAGCACGCATAAGTAATAATGCGAGATCACCGTCAACATCATCATGATGGAGTGGCTGAAAAAGAATGATCATTAGCACATACAAATTGCCTGATAATTTTATGAACCATTACATGATCTCGGTGTACCAATAACTGATATTGTTGTGCATTATTCCAGCCAAGCAGAAACATGTTGGAGTACGAGCTCGCACACGGCTAAGTCTGTGTTTGTTCTTATTTTGTACCTAACCTTATCTACACGAAAATTTCCCACTCACACCTCAGTGTTTCCGTTATCACTGAGATGTGAGTATATTAATACTTCTCTTACGTACAATTCTAACTTTATCTCAGATTGATATTATCTTAGGTAAATGACCAATATATACAGTGTTTCCGTTATCACTGGGATATTGATATTATCTTAGATTGTTGCTAACAAAACATATCCACCGCTTGACAGAAATGCATGGACGCGTCGTTATCCTTGCTGGGGGTGCCAGTGGTTTGATTGATTGTGTTTGTTTGGCTGCTATCACTTAATTCAATTCAAGGCGTCTTGATGCTCGTCAACAGCATCAGCGTCCTTCAACAAGTATATATCCTCCTATGGGCCGTTCTAAAGCTATTAGTAAGTTTTTGTTATTGTGTTAATACAGCTGATACGAGATGCGACTCGTTCTAGTATCAGAAAGTTCCGCGCCTTCAACCACAGCCTATTGGACTAGTTCAATTGCCACCAGAAGTTCTAGATGAGATCATGAAGCTGTTGGACTGGCAGGATATTTTGCGCCTAAGGCAGGTCAGTCACGTCCTAATATCCACCTAACCTGCCATCTTATTGACTGCTTCAGACATGTAAACTTCTTTCCGATGCGACGAGGACAAAGTCTATATGGATCAACCTATTCAATGCCTCCAACTCATGTCATCCATGCTCTCCACTCCGTCTTGAACACCCCATGGAATTGTACACTGCTCATGAACTCGAATACCTGGTGTTACGAAGGTCCAGCGCTGAAATTCTACGAAAATCACAAACCAAGTTGCTTCCCAATCTGACTCGTCGCTTTCCCATGAATCACTCTGATGCCCGCGCATTTTCTTTGATTCATGGAGGGCGTTGGCTACTGACAGCTTCCGAGACCGGTTCTGTCTCATATCTGGATTTAGATGCACAAGATCTGACGAAGAGGCTCCTGATATCAGAGCAGATGGAACGCTTACCTGATTCTATACATCGAATACTCATGGCTGTGGACAGTGACAATGAATTCAACCCGTCATCGTTCAATATTGCAATGTTCATGTTAAGAGTTGGTATGCCTTGGTTATTTCACCGCTATTTTGTCTCAATGACGCCCATAGATTCTTCCTATTCGGTTCGAACTCAACTCATCCAAGTCTGTCATGTGTGCCTCCAAATCGATGAACAAAACCGTGGGATAAGCCTATCAGCCACAGTTCTCTCATCTTTTCCCTTCTTGGGAAGTTCATCACTATTGCAGCTGCTGTGCGTGGACAAAGGGATGTACCTGCTTATATTTCCATAGTTGATTGGGCTGCTGCCGGCATCCACAATGAAACCCACCCTGGCTCTTTATCGTACCCTAGGACAACTATTCCTTATGGAATGACGCCAGTGAGTAGGACTTGTCCTCATTTTGTGCCACTAACAAGAGTCAATCAGGGTAATGCACGGTTGCTTCCTGGTGATCAGGTGTTGCTTCTGACCGAGTCTGGTATCCAATTATTTGATACAAAACTTGTTGAAACGACAACAAATGTTCCTCCAAACTTTTCTCATCAACAGATAGAGTTTCCTCATCCCACTTGGTGCTTTCCCATACACCTCCTTACAGACGTCCTCAGTCACCCATATCTCTGTCGAAATACGAATACATCCCGGCTGATCTTCAAATCACTGAAGAGCGTTCATGGCCTAATTATCCCAGTTGACCCTTCTCTTGGTCTGGAGCCCCAAGTTATCGTGTTAATGGATCTGGACATGACTCATGAAATGGCATTTACTTTTGGATACAATGGAGGAATCATGCATGACTCCGCACCTTGTCTCCACATGCTGGATTATTCGTGGCCTGATGACATCTCCATTTGTTCCTCAAATTACCTCATCACAGAATTCAACGGGGGCTACTGGGATGCAACTACTTGTGCTTTTGATGAAATGTCTGGCAGGGTAGTTGTCTATAGCGATAATGAACCCAGTGAACTTATTGTAGTTGATTTTTCCCGAATCTAGACATGATTTGTGCAGATAGTTCCATGTTCAATGAAACATCAATGGTAATGAGGATCCTTTTTGATTGGTGGGTGTTGTTCTGTCAGGCGTGTTTGAGATGATTGAAGTGCCAGAGTTTGTAAGCTATTTATACGTAATGGCATGTTGTTGAAACATGCTGGGTGAACAGAGCGGTTATGCGCTCGTACTATGATACATGAGGAAAGTGTGGTCCCACAGCAAAACAACTTCTAGTAAATGAGAGATTTGTAGCCTAAACAAAGACGAGAATTTTTTTGGCAAGCAGGAATAACACCCGACAGATGAATAACAAATTTGACAGAAGTAATTCAAGAAATCGGGATTCGGAGCATGGATTTACTACATGATTATGATGTCCGAGTCTAGACACAATCTTGTAACATTTGCTGGGTCCTGCCAGGTTGTTGCAAGAGCTTTGTAACACCATAAGGTCACGGTTATGTCAGTTCTATTATGTAGAATGGGAAGTCATAAAAGAATATGGTAGACACAAAGTAAACCAACGTGAAAAAAATTTGCTTCAATTGGTATTGAGCCACATCGATGGGAGACTCAAAATCAAGAATGATAGGTTCCAACATATAGCTTCTTTTTTCCCCATTCAGTCGGAAGTTTGTCGATCTATGCTTGTTAGTGATACCGGGGCCAGCCTCCAGCAAGCCGAACAGCCATTCATGACCTGATGTTAAGCACCAGAGTCCATATTTGTTTCTATACAAGCAGTAGCAAACATTCAGTGCGTGTTACTAGTAACAATATTCAGTTTGAGGAATGGATTCACATACTCGGTCATCACCATCCTGCATGTATTCGATAATCAGATATCACTCAGAATGTATGAGATGACTTACGTTGCTAATGTCTCTCCCATTGCCTGGATTTTGTATTTTGCAAGTGTTTCCTGTTTCTTGTCGCGCTTCGCTTCAATGTGAATAAGCCTGACCTGATTCATTGCATTTTAAGTCGATATCCAGCTTATTCAGTTTAGTGGCAAGTGATTCCAAGTTCTGCAAGCAATTCCTTTTGTTCCTGGTCATTCAATAATGAAGAGTTAATTCCAATCGCCAAGTAGTCAACCTGTGACAACTGCGAGGTTGACACGAAGAGTCTCGGCTTTGACGTGTTCAGTCGATGGACGTGCGTAGTCAAAGTGTGAAAATTGAGAATCCTACTTTACTATACAAATGGATTGTATATATATATTAGTGTAGAACAATAAGGAGTTTGGACAATAATCGGGGGTCCATTATATGACCTTCGGGTCAAGTGGTCCAATAGCTACGCATTGATCAGATCAAATATAAGATAGATTTGTTACCTGGTTTAGTTAAGTTGACGGTGTGTACGTCCCGTTACACAACCCTTCCTGTAAGAACAGTCCTATATTCTTTGTTGCCCTTAAGATGTTCGATTGTAACTGGGGAGTCAGTTCCAGTAGAGAGTGGGAGTTCAGGGAAAATAAGAGTATTCGTCTTCATGAGTGTTGTCAAGAAATTATTTGCTTCATGGATGACACGATCGATAAGCATCCTTCGGGCAGCCTCAGCCTAAAACATTATTAACAAATCAGCAGTCTTCTCTTATTTTTTCATTACAGCCTTACCTCCATGCTTGTGGACCGTAAAATAGATTGCAAGTTTTTTGCAAGGAGAGGGCCACTACTTTGCCAATACAAATGGATCTGTCCTAAAGCTGTGTTAGGTTTGAAATGGTCGACTACCTGTCGCATTGCTTTGTTCACTTTTGCAGGAGATTCCTCAATGATGCCTAGCTTTTCATAGTGCTTTGCTTCTAAACCAGAGAACGAGGTAACCCGTGATTAGAAATAAGCTGTCATCATATACCACAATAGATAGTATATTCCTTGAGACTCATTGTGATAAGCTCAGGATCCTCATTCGAGTGTTCTTGTAAAAACGCATTGAGCTGTTTCAAGTTGGCAAGGATTGACGCAATTGTATTTGCCACTGGTACAAGCGGCTGCCATTGCATGTGCTCTTTTGTCAATATCCTTTGTATTGTTTCCAGGTCTTTGTCCATTGAAGTACGCTCAAACTCTGACAAGTCGGAACTGGGAAGCTTTCGATGCCGTTTCTGAGATCGACGGGAGTCCATGAGGGGAAGTGTAATATCGTTGGTAGTAAACAAGGAGTTTCAGTGGCGTGATAGGCTGACCTTTGGAAGACTGTTAACAAATTGATAAACCTCCCTTTATCATGATCGATCGATAAAAGCGATGCAACTTGAACTCGAAACAGCATACTCCGATTCGGAGTCAGGGCAGCCTGAGGTTCAGGTTGCAGATTATCAATGCCATTGTTACTATTACATCCACTGCCCTGCCAAGTTACTACCAGAGCACTGGCATTATGTAGTCGCAGTGAATTCAAGTTGATAGTGTTTGGGTTATTACCAGTGAATATAATACCTGTACTAGTAGTTCTGATGTAGTATAGTAACGCACGTTGTACGATGTACAATGACTATAACAACATTGCATAGGCATAGTGATTTCAATCCATAGATAGATAGGAGAGACAACTCAAAAACAATTGGTTTCAAAGATTAACTAAACAGAGATAGATCGTTGATCACGGGCATCGATCAAAGAGGTGATATTAAACCTTCCGAAAAGTCCACTTTCTGGCGACCGCAAGGAACAATTCGGAAATATCTTTATGTTTTTTCTCTTGAATCCCTTTCTCTGTTCCATCTTCAGAGCATCTGATCAACGGTTTCGTCATACCAATGGGCACTTCTCGCACAGTGTCATCCAAGTCTTGAATTAGGGGAGTATCCGAGAAGCAGCAGACCGTCGACGTCGCCGCAGAGCTGGGAACAGGTGAAGCAGAGATCTCACTCGAAGGCGAGTGTAATAGTAGTTTGCGACTCCTGGAATCGTTACTACTGAGATCCAAGGAAGCGCATAATGTTTTGTCAGTAGTATTGCATTGTTCATTGCAATTAGGAGGGATAAGATCAACCCTAGATGGGATGGACCGGTGAGGAGATGAGTCAGTGAGTGAGGCTGCGCAAATCTCAGGGCCTGATGCACAGGGGTCAGAGCTAGGACTAGTATATATGTTTGATGACTGATGCACAGTTGAGATAACGGGACCAGAAGGACATAATAATGAACCCTGAGAAGAGGCAAAGTGACCTATCGCAGGATCACAGGCAGGAGATTTGAGGTTGTCTGTTGATGCAGGGCAAATGATCGGCTGAGGGACGATATCGGGCGTTCCAGAATTCGATGAAGACACTAAGTTGGCAGATAAAAGAGTGGGCTGTAAGTTGGCTCCAATGAACGTATATTGAGGATGTGGGTCATTTAAAAGAATGGATCCCGGATTAAGCCGGTACTTGTCAGGGAGTGTCATTGTAAGTATCGTGGATGTTTTGTCTTCAGGAATATAAGGAGCTATTAAGGATACGTTAGCAGATGGCCAGGATCAGGAGGGAAAGTGCATTCACGTGTAAGAGCTTCTGCCTCGACGTCGTCCCAATTACTGACCGATCATTGGTTAGTACTAACAGAGATGGGTTTCTAGTTTGGGACTTACACAGAGTCGAAGAATGAATGTTCATAAATGTCCTTGGCACCGTACCTCAAAGGGGGATCGAGTGCTAATAGCTACGAGAACCAAATGAGCGTTGTATATATATGTAAGGCGAGGACAACCTACTCTTTTTATGAGGTCGGTCGCATCTGTGTCAGGTAGCTGATCTAACCAAAAATCGAGACCGTTTGTGTGAAAGAAGCGATAGAGAATATCTGGAGGAAACTCCTCCCAGGGAATCTAAGGTAGATACATGACCACCATGGAACGCGACGTGGGGGATATGATAAGAATTACTTACCCTTCCGGTCAGCATTTCCAGCACGCTTACTCCAAGTGCCCACCAATCAGTCTCAAAGTTGTAATGCATAGAAAGTAGTATTTCAGGAGCCGTGTAGCGAAGTGTGCCATAGAACGTTTTGTCAAAGGGGTTGTTGTTATTCGCAGGCGATTTCACGTAATGCTTTCTGACAGCACCATCGACACCTCGATAATCTAAAGATTTGACAAGGCCAAAGTCGGAAATAACGATATGACCATTGCCTTTCACAAGGATATTCGCCGGTTTCAGGTCTCGGTGGACAACATTGTTCTTGTGGAGATAATCAAGACCACAAGTCTGCGAAGCTTAGGTGAGTAGCCGAATATGGTGAGAAGTAAACAACGGACGATCTCTGCAGTGTAAAACTGAACAGTCTTCATTGGTAGTCGCTTGGCGCGCATGAGTAGTGATGCGAGATCACCGCCAACATGGAATGGCTGAAAAGAGTTATAAGTACATAAAATGGCAGGATGGTTATACGAACCGTCACAAGATAGAAATATTCAGAGTCATGGAAGCTCGCCTCGAGGCCCAATACAAACTTATGGCCACGTAGATGCTTGAGCACAAACTGTTCCATCAAAGCGGTCGTTGGATCTCTTGCCTGCTTTCTCCCCCACTTCTTCATAATTTTGACAGCGAACGGTTTGCTAGGGTCTGAAAGGATAGCCGTTGCAGCATATACGCGGCCTTGGGCACCAGCTCCGAGAACCTGCTTAAGCTCAAAATCGCGCAACGAGATAACAGGTTTCAGATGAACGGGTGAGAAATCGAGCAGCTCAGCGCATTTCGGAACTTTGGGCAGGGAATCCTTATTTTCAGCATCTATTGGAGGATGATCCGTAGAGTCGTTAGGTTTCTCTGCTGCCGTAATATCTTGGAGTTGTACGCTGCTTGGACGGGGCCTAGATTCCAGCTTGACGGTTTCTTCCTTCTGGGAGAAGTTCTTTCCTTCAACTGCATCGTGGGTTGCCACCTAGGAGTATCACGGGTAGTTGAGAGTGAAAAGTAAGAACGAACATACTTTCTGGTAGTCTTCATTATTTTCGATGTCTTGCTCCTCGTTACACCCTTGGCATTCGTCTTTCTTCGTCATTCCCTCCACGGTGGAGTTGGTTTCTAATCCAGAAAACTGACGACCATGTCAGTTGGAGAAGAAAACACGAAAGCCATCGCCGCTTACCTCATGTGCTATCATGATACCCGAACTACAAATGGGCTCATCCGCTTGAGGTGCTGTAGATCCTTTGCGCATGATCTTGCACCATGTTTTCTAATGACATTGTAAAAGTAATTAGTCAATAGACAATCTTTGAGAAAGAAATACACCCTACCATTTTAAGGCTGACGTTCGTGATAACATGCTCAACTTTGTTGAGGGCTCCTGTTTTTCGTGCATCGAATCGAAAAGGGGCATCTGGAAGCTTGCTGGCTTTGTTTTTCCGCAGTGGCAGGTTCTTTAACCTGGCGATGCACTTGGGAATTCGGGGTATAGTAAACATAGCTTGACGTGTCTTCTTAGCCTAGGCATTCGTGGCGTCCACATTGTCAGCCAAGAGGAAGCTATGAGGCGACGAGAAAGATCGACAGTCACCCACCATTTTGCCTGATGGCAGCGTTGAGCTTGTTCTTCCTTTGAGAAGTGTCGTTGACTCCTTGAGGGAGCGTTGCGATCTTCGATTTGACGTTGAAAGCAGTGTGCTTTGTCGACAGTCAATTGTAGATCTAGAATCAAATCGTAGTCAGTCGGTGAGCTCATCACAATGACCGGCGAGAAGAGAAGGCTACTTACGACTCAAATACTTGAGATAATTATAGAAATTGATACGATGAGCTCGAGTGAGCGTAGGAACTTGAAAGTAGGAAAGGTTGAGAGGAAAGATGATGGAGCTGTAGATTATAGACAAGCCAACGAGATATACATAGTCGATGCGAGTGGCTGACAGGTTGACCAAGATACAAAATAAGGCATCTACACATCACGTGATCTTTAATCTTCAGAACGCCAGGAAGAAAGAGCCCGAGGAAACGGATTATTTACTAAACCGTACCTATAACAAATGAATCAAACGTACTAGGCACAGAGCCAATTGCCGAAATATAACATGAGAAGTTCAAATGAATGCTTTGCAACTGACGCTTGCCACACGCCGCAGGGTCAAAAGTGAAAGGATGGGGCCAGTAAAGTGCAATAGGAATAACCATTGGAGCCATTTGCTAATCTGAGACGACGTCAGTATATGCGTTAAAAATCCCTGGATGTAATTTTATCTTACCCACTCTACTCAAGACCATTTGTTATGGGCTTCACTCTTTATCTCCTGGCAAAATTCTCTCTGCCCAATGTTGCCGTCTCTAGCAAACCAAGATTGATGCTCCTGACTTTGGTATAGGCGATACACTCTACTCAGATATTCTTCGTCAAAGTATTATACAAAGAGACTTCTAGAAGGCCTGACGCGTCTCTTGGGAGAAGGTGAGGTGTTACGGTACTGTGACATTGTCACAATCTACCATCAATATGATCTTTACGCATTCACGTTCAAATTATTGTAGATCAGAACGGTTACCCGGTTGTTAATTGTTGATTCCATTCGAGTCCCAGGGTTTAGCCAGCCATTTATGCTTCATCTAGCCCCTTAGTTCTTCTCGGTCCTGACTTGGAATACGCCCCATCCCACTGAAAACACGGGATTGTCCTTAGGCTAGCGGGAACAAGAGTGCCAGCAGTTGAACCAAAATAATAATCGAACAAGAGATGTAAGAGCTATAACCCATCCAAGGTAAGTTTCAGTCACGAATGGGGTGACTTGTTGACATGCATCAAGCAAGATACATCAAATTTAGCAAGGGGTTGAACCGGAGAGCCTTGAACAATACATATCCACAGCAGATAATAATGTTGGGTGGACATAGGAGTATGTATCCTTCAAGTGTTTTATATCCAACCACTCTTGCGTGACAAGCATAATGTACGAGTTACCGTTATCTTCCACAATCAATCTAGCATGTGGAAGGTGGACGTGATGAAGTAGCTTCTGCATTGGTAAAACCGACAATGGTTGTCGAAAGGTTGAGCGGGACTCCGTATCTGTTTTCAAGGATTCCATTTCCTCTTTTCCCATGTTCATTCTCCTTTTAATCCGAGTCGTATTTCAAAAAACCGTTGAACAAGGCCTCAGACGGTCCAGGGATGTGGATCCCGGCTTCAGTATGTCTGACAAATCGTGCTGAGACAGAACTGTTCTATCCAGATGGTACGAGCGCGATGGACGAATATCGACAACATTCATGATTTGAGCACTTACGCTCGAACCATTGCGTGATATGTTCTGAACCCCACCTCCGTTTCGATACGAGAATTGTCCTAGCAGCAACAAGAGATCCATGCATTTGAAAATTCGTTCCGGTGGCAGAATCGAACCCGTCATGACCTATTCGGGATGGAGTTTAGCCACAGATAGGGCGACTTGTAGCACATCCAGCCAGAAGGTTAAATCAGCTGAACCATGTGGTTGAGGACGACGATTGGATATAAGCAATTCTGCAGGACATGACTTCCGCCCTTGTTTTGTTTTGTTTTTTTGTTTTTTCACTGGTATCGTGTACGTGCTGCAGTGTCGAGAGTGATGGTATCGGGAGCTGTGTTTTGACTGCAAGTCCTCATTGAATTTCTCTTGCTGACAAGCAACACCAAACTCGGACTTGGCCGGCAGAAAAAAATCATTCTCACGTATTCGCTCACATGGCTCTGTTCCTTCCAGTAGTAGTGAATTCAGCGAGTTTTGGGATACAAGAGCTGGTGCTGTTGGATCGTTTCCCAACCGCTGAAGTACAAAACAAAAACGGAGTTTCATATAGTTACGTTATGCACATAGAAATACAATCTAGTCCTTTTCCTTTTGCATCAACAGCATATTACACATGGGCAGAACAATGCCGCGACTGTACATCCTGCCAAGCTGCACCACCAAAGGCGACAGATATCAGCTTTCAAATTCAGTAAATCAATTCACAAAATACTCACAACCCAAAGACGCCTGAACACATTGCACCATCATCTTGCCGTCGCTGCGGCTGGACATACACCATCTGAGGCTGCGGTACAGGAGGCTGTGATTGGTAGTATTGGTGGTGTTGGCCTGGATGGACTTTGGTAACGGTGAGATCATATAAGATATGGCCAGTATTGTCTGCAGGGGATGGGAACGACTTACAAGCAGGAGAATTCCCGTAGTACGGGTTCGGGTACGTATTCTGTGGCATTTGAGGTGGTCCCCCATGAGGAGGACCATAGTACATCGGCGGATTGCCCTTGAAATCACTGCCAAACATTCGAGAAATGTCAGAAAAGGCCGTGAACTAAGCCAGCTGGGTCGTGTGCAGCCTGAGTGATGTTACTATATATGCCGTGGTAGCGATCAGGTCAGGTTCTAAACTAGACCCGAGTGTGGAGATGAGACATCATGCATCATGCATCATGCTGCTGCCGCGCATACCAGTGCCCGCAGCAGCTACTAAATATTTAGCCCCGCAGCACTCTGGGCATATCAGCATAGCCAAGACATAGTACTTCTGTTGCAGGACACATGGGTTGTGGGTATTCTACTTTACTTCTATATATGCGGACAGTCTGAATCATGCCGTATAGTTCATTCATCATTTTTCCACGGCAATAATGAAACGACGAAAGGATTCTGCTGTATGATCAAAAGAAGGGCGCAAGAACTAGATGGAACAAAAAACGGTATTAATGCGGTCATGGCTTGCAAGCGAACAGCCTAAGAGTGAAACAAACAGATAACCGAAAGACAATCGTGTCATGGTATTGAGATATTAGAAGAGATGGGTTAAAATCTGACCATAAAAACAACCAGTTCAAGTTGATAGTAGAATGAGTTTTTTTTTTTTTTTGCGTTCTTGGGATCCCGGTGCGGTTTGAGGCCTGAGGTACAGTAATACTCGTACTCCCTTTTTCCCTTCGAGTCACGATAAGATTGATATGATAGCAAAACCCTACCTCTTATTCCTCCGACATGACACGTGACCGTGTCCTCTGTTCGAGACAGAAAAATTATCGCTAGTGATTTGAAACAAAAGAACAAGTTAGGATACAGTCAAATTATATTGATGTCATTCCCTCGACGATCTTGCGAATGACCACAAGAAGAGATTAATGCCATGCGACAAGTCATATAAGCCAAATCCGAGAGAGATTCCTTATGGGATCTTTGTCCAGCCAATAGGCCCGGGATACTCTTGGGATCCGGGAGTGCTTTGCAAAAGAAATCGAGATGAAATACAAATTTTCGGCTGACTTTCATGCCATTCGATTTTAGCAGGTGAGGTACCCCCAATGCCACTCACCTGTTTTCTGGTTACTCATCAATAGGTTTGTAGCTTAACCAATTTACTCATGTTATGCGTTTGAGAACGCAGAGTAGCCAGAGATTTTCTACAGATGTGAAAGCCGGTGCCGCAAAAATCCTCGACCAATCCAGAAAACCTGGACGAGGATAATCCTCATGACAGCAGAAAGAGAAACATAAAGATAAATACGACGAAGCGCGTGATACTGTCAGTGGCCTTCCTGAGAACAAATGTAAGTTTCAGCGAAAGGTTCTGACTTGTAAATCTTACATGGAAACAGGCTATGTAAAGGTGACAGCCTTCAAAGGAGAGTTCCATCCATCGCAACGAAAACCCCATAGTACAGGGCGTAGAAGCACATATTCAGACTATCTGCGACGGTAGTGATGAAAAACTAAGTCAACCCAAGCTTACGCCCCCAATTCAAATATTTTATCCAGTCTTTGAACGTTTTACTCGTCAACTAGTGGATGATACACCGTTGGACCGCAAAGTACTAACATTGACTCACCAGTTCGTTGAGGCAGCCGCAATAATTCACAGTCTCAAATGGAAACGAGTTGACGAACTCGAAGAAATTATGTGCTTACAAGATCGTAATATTATTACGAATACCCTTCCAACTTGGCCATACGACTGATACTGTCAGCCTGATTGGAGTCAATTGAATCATACTTCCCAACCTCATGATTGTGTCCAAAAGGAAAATAGGTGAAGATCTTTCAACACAAGTAGCTTTCAGTGAGCTTGAGTCGCGAACGATGTTGCACTTTGCACCCAATTGCCTAACTATCACGTTCATGTAGCTTCGCTACGTGTGCGATCGATGTTGTTTTCCGATGTTCATGTTCGCAGGAGGTGGGCGCTGGATGGTCTTTCTGGATGGTGTTTACACTGATGGGCACATTGTGCGGGGACTTACGGACATGTCATGGACTGGGCTAGGTTAAACGCACCCACAAATTAGAACCAAACATCTTGCGGGTGTTTTCATGGCCCTTCGTAAGACTCTTTTGAAACTTGAAGACGCTTACACTTCTCGATGAGACACGAGTAAAACCTTTTGATCTAAGCAATCTCAGTGTTCCTCGCTCCCGCTTTAACCCTATGCTACATACTGCTCAATTTCAGAAAAAGAGGTATGGAGCACTATCAGCAAGTTGTGTATAAAATACCTCACTGAATCTTGACCCAAGCCTTGAAAGGACAGCGTATGCCAGATCTCACATATGGTTGATGATCTGCTAGTTATTTTCTTCTGGGCAATGAGTGTACGATGTTTGGCCAGAGCATTAGTTCGTTATAGACAATCACCATCGACTTAGAAATCTCTACTTGCCCTTCTCAATATGAAACAGAACGGCAACCTCGTCCCATAGGGTATACCAGGTAAGGTGATAGTGTTTATTGATAAGAATTTTGCAGTTGTCCTAGGAAGTAATGTCCCGGATAGGTACTCAGGTTAGACACCGGGAAGAAGGGGAGGACAAGAGAGATTTATACTGAAACTATCAATATCATGGAAACAGTGGAAGCTCGTGTTGTCTGGTGGTGACTGTTTGATGCTGGCACATTCGTCCTTCTCGGGTGGTAAGCGTAGCAGCTCCTCAGCTGCCATTCTAATTTTTGTCTTTTGTAATCTGGGGGACGGAGAAAGAGGGTGGGTCGGGGGATATGACCTCAGGTACTGTACCCACATTCGTGGCAGCGGCCAGTACTGTAGCGGTAATCTATCCATAGAAGAGATTCTGTGGGCGCTTATATTATCATCGGGATGATGTCAGTGTAGATGCGAACGCCGAGCGCTTGGTGTTTGACGGGTAATGTAGAATAAAATAAGGAGCTAACAGCTGTCAAAAACCGTACGCACGTCACTTGGTGTCTTGCTTTGAGATAGTAAAATTTTCTCAAGGATTCAGGAATAGAGGTACCCCATATTTTTGGTTAAAGTCACGACTCACGAGAGCTAGGAAAGCGGTGGGAACGTGACTTGTTGTTAAAAGGATTACCAATTTGCGACCGCGGAGCAAAAAATCAAGTCATCTACACTAACGAGAGCTGACGGCTGACTGGCCCTATGTTGTTGACAATGCGCCCTGAAAATGTGATTGTCTATTCTTGGAACCATCTATCAGTGTTCCTAGATACACGAATAAATGTGATACCGACTTAACCGACCCCTTGAGCGTTTGACATGCGCCAGGACAAGGGGTGGACGGAAGGTGTATAAATAGCCTGAGCGTCCGTTGATGTGAGTTACGAACTATGATCTATGAATAAGTTTGTTGATGTTGGTAAGTATCTCATGTCCACGATTGAGCGTCGATTTTCGGTGGATGTGAGCGACAGCAATGCAAAGTTAGACGTCCAGCTCGCGGCCAGTGTGCATTCAATGCAACAGTTATTTTGCCATCAGTCGACTCCAAGTAAGGCGGGCACTGGAATTTCGAGGCCCAGTCAGGGAGGTATCTCTTGAGAAATAAAACTATTACGAGATCTTTTCTGTGGGTTGAACCCCTACCACGAGTATGGTTGCAGTTCCACTTTGAAATCATATCATTCAACTTAGACGACATCACGTCATATCATGAATCATGTCGCCGAGTCGAGGAGCGTTAAAATGGACCTAAACTGGAGTGTGATGAGATGTATTATTTCTCGAGGCTTAAAACGGACCTTGAGTAACAGATTGTTCGCATAGTATTTGAGGAATGTATACCCAGTCGTTGTTGCCTTGGACTTGAATACATTGATATCAGAAGAGAAGTAGTATCGCCGTTAAATATCTGCCCCACAACAACGTCAATCAGCATCTCGAAACATCAACAGGTAGCGCAGTTCTCCGAGATGACATCATTCCAATTTTGATAGAAGGCTCCTGGCGCTACTATCGTTGATTGACCATGACAAAGCGAGATGTGAATAGGGGAAGAACCGAGGAAAGAGGGAGAAAACGAAGGTATACCAGGTAAAAAGTACCACACGTATGCGAACAGTTCGCATGTACTGAGCTGCTGGAAAGATATATAAGCTCGCAAATTTTGACCTACAAAATAGTTTCCTATCTCCCGACATACAGACCATCAGCTGCCACCAAGATGAGACCGGACTTCAAGATTGCCTTGATCCTATCTGCGATGCTCGTACCTGTTCTGGCAGTAGAACCAGGTCAAAGAGTCAGCATCTCGGATCCTCGCTACGATTCTGTGGGCGCTGTGTACTGTAAGTGGGGTCATGGGTGTGTCAACCCGCTTTGATATCCTCATCGTGTCTTGCAGTCATGTCAGACCAACCAGACGGAAACTATCTCTTTGCGGCAGAGATTAATGTCGATGGCAAGCTAGTAAGTTGATTGGTGTTCGTATTGCACAGGGTTATGGCTGAAAATATTGAAAGGCACTTCGGAACGCGTATTATACTGGAGGCGTTGGGGCTCATGCGAGTGCTCCAGGACCAGATCCGCTATTCAGCCAAGGGTCAATTGTAACCTCCCAGAAGTCAAATGTAGTTGTCACAGTAAACGTGAGTATATCTCTTTGGACGATGGATGGCACGTCTTGAACGAGAGCCACGAAGCCTGGATCTGGGACACTTAGTGCATTTCAAATCAATCCAGACGATCCAACATCCTTAGAAATAATCGGAAAACCTGTACGTAGTGGCGGCGATTTCCCCGTATCTGTCACAATGAATGAACGGGGCGATATGGTTTGCGCCTTGAACGGAGGGAAGATGAATGGCATAAGGTCAGATACCATAATATCGTGAGCAATTGATGTTACTCACAGCATTTGCGCAGCTGCTTCAAGCTCAATACGAGGAAAGGTTTAACACCATGGAAGAACACAATGCGACCCTTGAATCTGAACCAGACAACACCCGCCACTGGTCCTGAGATGTCAGTGGGAGACATCGAATTCACGGCAGATGGAAATATGGTAGTTGTTTCCGTTAAAGGCAATCCACCACAACCGGGTTACATGGCCATCTGGGAAGTTAAACCTGATGGGACACTGTCAGATACACATGCAACTATACCAGGCGGGAAGCTCCCGTGGTCTGTAACGAACATCCGAGGAAAGAATGCCACTCTAGCTGCAGATGCGGGGCTCGGGTTTGATATATTTGACCTTAGCAAGATGGCAGAGCCCAGCGCGAAGGCGGCCGAGTTTCCTGTGACCGCACAGGGCGCGGTCTGTTGGTCAGGATACAGTGATAAAACCGGAAATTATTATTTGGCAGATCTGAACACGGCACATATTACAGAGATCCATATAGACGATAACTTGAATGCAACTGTTGTCAATGTAAGTCATAAAAAAAAATCAAACACCGGGGGACATTGACCGAGAATCTATGGCAGAGTTATGCAACGGACCTCAACGATGGGACCATCGAGTTTGACATTACGCCTGTAAATGGCAAAGAGTGAGTAGACTGTTTTGCTTCAGGATGAAAGACAGGTGCTGAAATATTCGTCCCAGTTACTTGTACGTCCTGGCAGCGAATGCGACTTCCATTGAAGTTTTCGCTTTGGACGGGCCGGGGAGCGCAAATCGTATTCAAAAACTCGACGTCCGCAGTCCATCTACGAATGCAGGTCTCGTAATTAGTAAGTTCAGCGTCCTGAGGCCCACATGCAATTGCTTACCTGTCATGAATCGGAAGCCCCGGACTTCATTGCAGGATTGAAAACATGGAATAAAGTGATCTGAGAGTCTCCGATAAGTTACATTAGTTCTCTAGTGTTTTCAAATTACATAGTTGAGAAACATTTCTTCGCCAGCAAAAGATCATGCATGATGCACGATGAGCCATCGGGGCCGCGAATTCAGCGGAACTTGAAACAATTAAACAAGTTGAGTTTTTTTTCCCACGCATCTTTCTTCATGTCAGGTCATTGCATCCGACTCGTCCTTGCCAGTGAAACATGTGGTGGGCAATAGTCTGCATAATGTTGGTGATGAAACTTTAGACGCCATACGTACCCACTCCTGTGGCGCTTTTTATTCTATGATTACCAAGATAAACTTTAAGGCTTAAAATAAGGCTGACTTTATCATGGTGGAAGGCATGCTGTCCAATAAGCATAGGCGATGTGCTGGTGTTTGGAAGCGATACTCCGTAATCCTAGCAACCATTAATGATTGTGGTCATAATTTCTCTGATGAATGACCATATGCTTCCTGTTCTAACATTAAGGCCACTTACTCCCTCAATTTACATACCATCTATCATTGTTGAATGGCCCCAACTGCGGACCAGCCACAAGCGGTGTCCAGTTATTAGGCCAGAATAGCACAACGGGAGGTTGTACCATCTGACACGTCTTTTTGTATCTCAACGTGATAATAACGGGATGCCTGCCAGTGTTCGAGCCTTGTTATTAGTACTATCCAAGGCGCCACATCTATCAGATCGGCCTCCAAGAAAGAGACCCTCACTTGACACTGCTGCAATCGGTCGTTTTACATGCTCAGAAGGAATTGTGGTGTTTCGTTGTACAATGTGGGTTGTTCTATAAATAATTGTATTTCTTGATTTCATTTCAGCACGTGGACCACCGTCCAATGTTGTTATCTTTAACCAACTAGTTTGGTAGATGATTCGGCAGAACTATTGGCTTACCTAGTGAAGATGCCCATGTGAACAATCTCATATGGGTACCTGACATCCACGTATAAATTCCACGACTTAACCCCCCCTTTCCTTCTAGGCCTCCCCTTGCTCTCCAGCATGAGCAGGATCGATCATGAGAAGCGAGACTCGGCTAGCGAGGACGAGAAGTATGATAGTACGAAAGTAAAGGTAGCAAGTCGCCCCCCGTCTTTGCTCAGTGCAGAACCGGATATCAGGGTTGTCGATATTGCGAACATTGGAGAAGTATATGCGGAAGGCCCACGTTTAATTGATCTTGGAGCTGACGGAAAGGAGCGCCCAATTGGTATGTTGGCGTTCTTGCGGTGGATATACTTAAGTGTGGTGCAACTAATCATTCCATGTACTCTAGAAACGGATTCAGATTATGCCTTACGATTGATTTCTTTGGAAGATGACCCCACACTACCCATATGGACATTCAGAATGTTAACTCTGTCTCTCGGTTTGTCGTGCTTTGGTTCTGTTCTTGGTCAAATATTTGTAGGTTCTTGATCTCCGCCCCACATCCTGTGATGTTAACGGTATCGGTCTAGTATTTCCGTCCACAGACGGTTAGTGGGTCAATAGCGGGATATAGCAGCTGATTGAAAACTCCTATTCGCAGGTCCTAGTCAGCCAGTTATTCCTGCAGGTACGGAGTGTCCAGCTGTTCAGCAGAATGCGACTAATTCGCTTTCTAGATTATTGCATTCATTCTGGGAAAGGTATAGCTTCTTCGATTTTTTAGTTACGTATTAATTTACTCGGGTCCTCAGGTGCTAGAGGAAATAATTCCCGGCCCCGCGCAGCCTGGCAGATTGCAGACATCAGATAATATCTTTTGGAGGTACGGTTTAGACTATTACAATATACCGTCCATGACCGTCCATGACTGACCTCCAACAAGGTTCATGAATCCAGGACCCTTTAGTAAGCCGATAGCTAAACAGTCTTATTCGGATACTCACCCCGCTTGCAGACATCAAGGAACATGTAGCGATAACGATTATGTCATCCACGGCTTCTTCGTCCGCCTTGGCGATTAACATCTTTGCGGCTCAGGATCTGTATTACAACGTTCGCCCAAATCCCGCAGTGGGAATCTTCACGTGAGTCGTGTTGCATTAATTCTGTCAAGGCTGTCATATTCACATACATACATAGGCTAATTGGTTCCCAGCTTATCGGCTATGGCATGGCAGGCAAGGAATCTTATCTCTCTAATGTTGATGAAGCTCAGACCCTTGAGATGTTTAGGCGTCATGAGGGACTTCCTGGTTTACCCAACTTATGCCGTTTATCCCCATCTAATGCCAACTGTCCAACTGTTTGACACCCTCCATCGTGGTCAATCTGCAGTCATGCAGAAAAGGCGATTAAAGTTCTTCTGGATCATTTTTGTTGCCATATTCGTCTGGGAATGGTTCCCGGTCCGTATACTCCCTCTCCATTTTTGCAAGTATGTTTTGCTCACATGTACTTGCCACTTGTAGGAATACATTGCTCCGTGAGTACCGTGACTTCATCGTGTGGGACGCGTTTATCATATTGACGTCACGTTTATTTTTGTCTATTTTTAGGACCTTGACTGGAATAAGCATATTCTGCTTGGCAAACCAGAAGAGCGCATGGTTTACTCGTATTTTTGGTGCGTAAATCATTAGCGTGTGATGGCCTTAATCTAGCGTTGATGAGAATCAACAGGTGGAGCTGCTGGTAATGAGGGCCTCGGAGTTTTCTCCCTCTGCTTGGATTGGGCATATGTCGGTGCTGGTGGTGGCTCTATTGGAGCCTTGTTTACACCATTATCAACCCAACTTTCATTGTATGGTGGAACTGCGGTCTGCATGTAAGCTTTACCTTGATGATATCAACAGTAATTCTAATGATTGTCCAGCATTGCGTTCTGCGCTTGCTATGCAAGGAATGTATGGCATGCACAGAACTTCCCATTCCTCACCCAGTTATTGTTTTATGAGAATGGTACGGGCCCACACTTTTCAAAAGCAATACAGCTGCTCAGTTTCTCTGCAGGCACAGAGTATAGCCAACTGTTAATCTTGAACGACGATTTTACGCTTAATAAGGAGAAGCTCGCACAACAAGTAAGAAGGCTATATAGTTAATACGCTGGTTGTCTGACAGTATTCGCGTTAGGGGTTACCTTATTATTCCGCATCTCAGCTGTTGTTCAAAATCAGTCGAACCATGTATATTGGCGGTATGATGAAGTCCTATTTCTTCTACCGGGTGGAACTCATTTGTCACCAGCTGCTGTTACTCACTTCATCTTGTGGCACGCGAAGACAGTATGGGAAATCATCCGAGACAGTAGGGTGCGCATCAAGTTTTATCTCTTGATGCAGTTTCCTAACCCGCACGTAGAAACGGGAGTGTCCCGACCCTCATTACCAGAAGATGAAAGTGGGTACAATTTCTTTATGCCGCCCTCCCCCCCCCCCCCCTTTTTTTTTTTTTTTCTGGCTTTACAAACTCGTCGGCTCGATTAGGTTTATAAAGAGATATCCAACTGGTGGTACTTGGCTGCATTTGTAGGAACCACTGCAATGGCACTTGCCACCACTTATGCGGCTAAATCTGGCCTGCCATGGTGGGCATTGTTTGTCTCCTTGATCTTTGCATGGATTTTTATGCCAATCATTAATACGGTGAGTATCCTAGCTAAAGATAAGACTCATTATATTCAATCTCAGTAGTTATATGCGACTGTTGGATACGCACCGAGTATTGAAAATCTTATTCAGGTAAGATGATGGTTTGTTGAAGTGATCAGTACTCTGAGATTCCTTTTCCCTTTGGCAGATGTTAGGCGGGGCTTTGGTTCCTGGAAAACCTGTTGCCAACATGTACTTTACACTCTATGGCTACAACTCTGTTTACCAGTCTCAAAGTCTCCTTCGGGACCTGAAGCTAGTAAATAAAATTTAAGGGCTTGCCTCGTAATCTCTTAACCAGAGTCATATAGGGTCAATACATCAAGCTTCCTCCTCGAACAACCTTTTCGGTACAAGTAATCGGAACGGTAGTCGTGAGTCCTTCCCTCTTAGTTTCTGGCAGCATGGAGTTTAAGTGAATTATACCAGGGTGGACTTCTGAACTTCGTCATTATGAAGGTTAGTTGTCCTACTATTGGTCACAGCGGATCAAAACTAAATCAGACGACAATCAGACGGTTTTGGGCTCACAACGAGACGTATTGCGTGATGTCCAGGGAACGAATGTTTGGTCAGGGCAACAGGTGAATAGTTCCGGGCTATCCATTTGGGCGGCGCTCTGACCACTCTGAGTAGGTCCAAGCCTACAATAGCGACGCCATTGCATGGGGAGCCCTCGGGAAACCGCTTTATGCGCCAGGAACCCGATACGGGGTGAGTGTCCGCTGGGTATCACATGTCATCGCAAGCTAACTGGCTGGCAGTTCGTGCCATACATGCTGATTGCAGGGCTTGGATTCCCGGTCCCTTTCTGGCTGTTACATAAGAAATACCCGAAAGTGGGATTCAACCATGTATTTACACCTATTCTAGTTGGTGAGTTGTATTTCCATGTGATGTTCAACACACTGACACAAGGGGTATGATTAAAGCGGAACTCGGTATTTTGAGTGTTGGAATCAACTCTAGCGTGTTTACGTCCTTCGTATTGGCGGTATTTTCGCAGTACTATTTGCGCAAGTGAGTGTTTTGAATAAGCTATCAATGGGAGTTCCGACTGACCCGAAATTGTGTGTGTCAGGTACCAAGCAACGTGGTTCAGAAAATACAAGTGAGAGAGCTGCTGTCTATCTTGGGTTATGTGATGGACTGATGGGAATTTCCTAGCTTCTTGCTGAGTGCTGCTTTGGATGGTGGTACCTCGGTTCGTTGTCAGCTGTGGTTATTTGAACAAGCGAAGCCTGACGTCAGTTCCCCTGTAGATCATGGTCTTCGTTTACACATTCGCTGTGGGAGGTGGAAGCGGGCGTGTGATCCCGTTCCCCACCTGGGCCCTTGTGAGTATCAAAGTGATAATTTGAACTGTGGAACCATTTTGTAATCTTGTCATAGAACCCGAAGGGTAATCCGGATTATTGCAAGCGTTTAACATGAGATTGAGGGAACTGTAAATCACAAGTGTAGTTGTAGTGGTAGCAGTAGTACTACTAATAGTAGTAAAGGATGTAACCCTAACCTTAATGTATATTGCCTCGTGTTGTTAGTGTGGTTACTCGGAAATTAACAAGGACGCTTCCCTGTAAATCCGCAACTCTGGCAGACCGTCGACCACGGCACCTTTGCTGCCATCGCGAGCGACGATGGCTAGCACTGTTTCTCCGCAACCACCATCATTGCAGGAGGCTACAAGGAAATCAACTCTCGAGTGGCAGTTGAACCTTAAATCCCTCTTCCAACACTCCAAAGACAGATTTCCCGATGTTGTGTGGGAGCTCACCGCCGAGGACGATTATGAGGATAGAGTCATCGAAGAAGTATGGGGTCACAAAGGTATGTTCCGGTGTCTTTGCATAACGTCCACGACGACCATCTTGACCCAACTTGTGCCCTAGCTATTGTCTACGCCCGTGCACCTCCCACTTTCCAGAGTCGCTACTTTTCCTTCAAACCAAACCCGCTGTCGTCGTCCCCCTACCCTTATCCGTCATCACCTATACCCGGGTTCAACGCCACCTCAACGCCATCCTTCACAGACGAGGTCTCGCAGGTACCTTCTCCAAATCGCGTTGCGTCACCAGTCCCTTCTTCAGTCCAGGGCCACTCAAACAATGTATTACGAATAAGAACATCCATTAATCCTACACTCTTCTCCAATGAGCTTGAGTACCTATACACGGGACAGGGCTTCGGCGAAGCATTCGAGTTTCTCTACGACTCCTTCGAATCGCGGCTTACTGAACAGCGACCAGAGGGTGATGCAGAAGAGGTTCGCATAGACAAGCTCCGTAAGGATCTTGTCTACATGTGGCGTTCCCGTCTATACTCCGACGTCAAGATTGCGCTCACAGGAAACTTTTCGTCTTCACCTCACGAGGATACAACAGCCATCTTCTCTTCCCACCGCTTCATCCTCGTTAGCCGATGTCCTTATTTCTATAACGACCTCGTGCTATGGCCAAAATCGAAACAGCAACAATCAAATGAGTCGATTACGGTTTCCCTCCCATCTCCACCTTTTACCCCCGCTTCTCTTCATTTCATCCTCGGTTTCCTGTATACTGGCACGCTCATTTTCTCAAACAGAAATTATGATCTTTCGACTGCTTTTTCCATTCTTAGATCTGCTGCCTACCTTTCCTTGGACACACTTCACGACGAGGTCCAAGCCCGCATCGTGCAGGAAATGATGCATGGCCTGTTCCATGCCTTCCTGTCATTCCCGGAATATGAACGCTTGACGAATAGAAAATGGGGCACAGGAGGTTGCAGGTGCAGGCAATGTGCTCGTCGTGCTCCACGTGTGCTTGAGTTTGCACTTGGTGATGATGTGAAGAACCCTCATTTGGAACGCGGAGCGCGACGTGCTCTTGTGGGTTTGTTTGGCGAAGGATGGTGCACGTCCGAATTTGCTGGTCTTCCTCAGAAGCTTCGAGAAAGTCTACTCAAAGGAGTCGGCAAACGCACAACGCCAGAGAATGTTTTCTCAATCCTGTTTGCCTCTGAACATGCTTTGCTTAAGCTGAATCCGATCATTGATCCTTGGGGGGACGTTGTCAGGGAGATGATTAACGATGCTCGTCGGGTTGTGGATGAGGTTCTTTGCAATAGTGCAGAGGCGTGCTTCAACCAACCCGACTGGGTCGAGCTTATGGAGAACGATGGTGTCCACTTTGAAGACGGCGAGCGTGTTGAGTGGGTTATGGCAGCTGTTCTACGTGGCGTAAATGAAAAGAATTCGGCGATGCTTTATCAGGTGAGTACCAAAGTTGCCCATGCTTAATATTGTACGTTATGCAAGCTAAACTTTTTTCGTCCTAGACGCTCGTATCGGCCATACTTCTACGTCCACATCCCACTGAGCCCAACGAAGCGATGTTGTCTACGACCTCACATATTCATGTTCAAGTCGAGAATACAAGGATGGATTTGCTACGATGGATAGGCAAGCGATGGATGAACGTTCGCCAAGAAGGTGGTTTTGATGACCTAGAAGGATGGGCAGTCAAAGAAATCAGTGATTGTGAGCCACAATATGTAATACCGCCTCTCTTGTGGGTACTAATACACTTTCCAGTCATCGAAGTCATGGTAGAGGATCTCCTTATGCCAGTACCCAAGGCAGGTCCACTTCGCGTTCGGAATACCCATGGTCAAAGTAGATCCTTCATCACTGGGGATGCCGAAAGCGAAACAGCGAGTATACGCGTCAGTCTACTCAGTCGTAACCTCCCCTACAAGCGCAACGTCACACCCACCACACGTGAAAAGCCCGATAGAGGCAGCGAGCCGCTTTCTTCCTCGGGGGCCTCAGTGTATAGTGCGCGTAGCAACTTTTCGACGAGTACAGCTAGTCCTCGTCGGACAACTATGGCCGGTAATGTCAGAAACGGTCTGAATACCGTTTCTAGGGCAGGTGCAAGGAAGATATCAGGACCTGATACCCGGCCGGATTCAAAACTAACTCCTGAACCCCCCAAATCTGATATATCTAGAAGTCCATCACCCACACCCACGACTCCTGTTGTGGAGCATGAGGCAGAACGGGATACAGAGGAAATGTCAGAGAGCAAAACGGGAACAGATGAGCTTATCGAGCAGGACCAAAATGCTAGTGAGGAGGCCAATGCAGAGGGGCAGCAAGCGCCACAGGACGCTATCGAGGAAGATGCTGCCCAGGACTCTCAGATCAATTCAGACACCAGTTCCATCATCTCGACCGCCCCTTCTATGCAAAAGACTCTTATCAGTAAAATTGTTATTCCACCTTCAGTTTCAGGCGCCTCTTCACCTTCACTTCGTCGCAACGGAAATGGTATGGCGCGGACTGGTTCTACTATCAGTTCAACAGCCACAACAAACTCCGGTACAACGTCCCTGCGGCCCAAGTCTTCTGCTTCATCAATGCGCTCAGCGGTATCGACGCTTCGTAAATCATCTGGTACAAGTTCTTCTCTTCGTCCCCATAGTGGTCGCCAGAATGCGGGTACTAATACAAGGTCCGCTTTGTCGTCTCGTCCTGTGTCCAATGCGAGCACCACCTCAACCAGCGAGGCCTATAAGACTGCTAGTACTTATTCATCTACTGGTACTGCAGTGACAGCTCGTTCACGGCGGTTGTCTGCTGCGTCTTCGCTTAGCGTCAAGACGGCTGAGGTTGGAGGCGCCTCTCCTTCGTCTGCAACGAGTTCGCCTGTACACTTGACGCCAGGTCATGGACACGAGCCGCGAGTGAGGCGTGTTTCTGGTGCATCAGTGAACACAGTTACCAACTCGGCCGGAAGGATCAACGACAAGAAACGGGCTGATAGCAAAGTTTCACCAACGGCGAAGAGGGCAGGGTCCCTCGCGCCAAGCATAAAACCAACCCCCTCTGGATCCTCTCTGCAGGAAAGAGAAAGGAAGGTATCTACCGGAACCGCAAGGATGCGCAAGACAAGTTCTGCAGACAAAAGGCCTGGTTCTGCGAGAAAAGCGGACGAAGTTATACCGCCTTCGCCGCTCAATAGGAAAGACAAGCAGTCAAGTTCTGCTGCTGCCACTCCATCCGACAACGATCACAAGAAGAGTGGGAGCAATGCGTCCAACGCCACGCTCAAGACCAAAAAGTCAAATGATACGATTACTAGCAAAGTCACCAAGTCTGTGAAGCACTCGCCTGCAGTTTCGAAAGACGTCTTGCGGCCGCCCCCTCATGAACAGCGGGAAGCAGGTTCAGAAGACACAACGATGGTCTTACCCCCATTGAAGGAGAATTTACCGATTATCCCACGGGGTGCGACATTAGAGATCGGCATTCCGTGCATTATTACCTCGAAACGGAAGCGCTTCAAGGCGTACGCTCGGTACATTGGTGAAGTAGAAGGAGAGCTTGGGCCTTGGGTGGGTGTAGAGGTACCGATGGGATCTGGCGATAGTTGGGCGTGGGCAGGGGAGCGGGAAGATGGAAACGGAGGGGATGGTGGGAGGCAGTGGCACGATGGGTCGTGGGGCGGGATTCGGTATTTCGACATTGGTGGTGTGGCGTCGGAATGGGATTACGGTGAAGATCGCTCGCGGCGGCGTCGATTAGGGGACTCGATCAATAGCAAGTTCGACAAAGGGTACCTCAAACGCGAGGGCGAACAGTTAAGTGTGAGGGGGTTCAGCCGCGCAGCGAAGAGATTGAGAAGCGCCAGTCCTGCTGTTTCCGATATATCAGGGGTGGAGTCACGGGGTCTCTTTGTTCGACCACAGCAGGTGCTATACGTTGTGGATGCTGTTGGGTCGGATCTTTAAGTTGCGCCTATTTCCTTTTGCTGTCCTCTCTCTTCCTTCTATCATTCTTTGGTCTCTATCTCTCCTGGATGATTCCCTTTACCAATCCTTATTTCCTCATTTCCTTGCACTTTTTGGTAGATGCCGTGACTATTCCTCCCTCCTTCTCCCATTGGAAATACTGTCTTTTAATCCTAGTGTCTCATTACTCACACACACACGCTCTCTATCTAGCATTAAGAAACTGCGTTGTTCTCTTGCAGATCATCACCGCATTAATACCGATTTTTTGTGGTTTTTTTTTTTTACCTACATTTTTTTTGTGCATTATGTTCTCTCCGAATTTTCACTGCTTTTTTCTCTTCTTTCTTTTCTTCACACTCCTGGTTCTTGTTTAGTACAGGCAACTCTCCTTTCATCTTGTGAGTATACAGAGGGACATGATACCCCCCCGGATCCTACACTCATTATTTTGCAATGAAAAAATGATATATTGAACATATTTGAAGTTGACAGATGCGAGTCATTAGTCGAAGAGGCTTGACAATATTTTGTTGAGAGTGATGGGGCCTCCTATGATAAGTATTTACAGCATGTTTGATCATGTTGGTTACACAGGGAGCGCATAGGATAGAATCATTAACAAATTTCATACGCTAAATTATAATTGGAACAGGCATTGTGGATTCATCAACCTTGATGCAGCTGTAAGTATGTTTGTATCATCGGGGAAACACACCACCCACATTCTAGTCACCGTAGGGATTTGGAATGGTCACAGATTCAACATCACCGACACCCAGCTGAGACTTGACACTGCGCGCAGTCATCCTCTTCAAAGGGCTTAAAGTCGGTAGCAGTAGCAGTGGGATCAGTTCGTCTAGTAGTAACAACCAGATACCAGCATTCCTTGTGAAATGTGACTGCAAGTAAACGAGTACGAATCCCATGCCCTCGCAGCCAGCGATTAATTACGAGTGTCTCAGAGTATCGCCTTGGTTTTGGGAGATCATGGTCCTGACACCATTGGAGAACTTGGTCGAGTGTAAGGATATATCCACCAACAAGATAGACCATGGCACTTGTAAAATGGTTTGGAGCCTTGGACTAGGGGGACCTCAGCCTGAATCTTTGAAACTTCTGAGTCGACCGTGACCATGACGATCATCCAAGTCATGATACTAACGTCTCCCCAGTCGTCTCCCCCCTACATGCCGTCACAGCATGCCAACTGCCAAATTGGAAGTGACCAGCTGAATTTCCCATTGCGATTGCTCCGACCCTTACTATCGAGACAACCCACTATGCATCAAACGGTTCCACTGCTGTTGCCACAGATCAATGACCATACTCTCAAAGTCCAGACTCTGCACCAGATTCACTGCACATAGATAGAGGGGATGAAGGTCAGTACGATGTATAATTATTGAGCCTTGCATGATGCGCATATGCGGCAGACAAGTGTGTTGCCCTCTGCTCCATCCGCGCATAAAAACAACATCGTAAGTACGATCTTGGGGTAATGTCTATTCGAACTCACCGCTTCCTATAGCCCTTTACTGCCTCATGCTGCTTTGTCCTCTCTTCCGAGTGGCCATTTCAATGTTCGCACCATTTCTTGGCTAAGATCGCTTGTAACCATGCAGCTGCTCGATGCGCACCATGATAGCAAGTTGGAGGTGTGGGCGATGGACTTCTAGATAAATCAGATTTGGCGGGTTCAGGAGTTAACTTTGAATCCGGCTGGGTATCAGGTCCTGATATCTTGCACCTTCCCGTCGAAACAGTATCCAGACCGTTTCTAACATTCCCCGCCATTGTTGTCCGACGAGGACCAGCTGTGCTCGCCACTATACATTGATGCCGCTGAGGAAGAAAGTGGACCACTGCCTCTATCGCACTCTTCACGTGTTATGGGTGTGATGTTGCGCTTGTGAGGGAGGTTATGACTGAATAAACTGATGCGTAAACTAGCTGTTTCGCTTTCGTCATCCCCAGTAATGAAGGATCTACTTTGACCACGGGCATTCCGAGCGTGAAGTGGACCCGTCTTGGGTACTGGCATGACTTCGATGACTGGACAGTGTATTAGTACCCACAAGAGAAGCTGTATAACATATTGTGGCTCACGATCACTGAGTACTGATTTCTTTAACCTCCCATCCTTCTAGGTCATCAAAGCCACCTTCTTGGCGAACGTTCATCCAGCGCTTGCCTACTATCCATCGTAGCAAATCCATCCTTTGTATTCTCGACTTGAACATGAATATGTGAGGTCGTAGACAACATCGCTTCGTTGAGTTCAGTGGGATGTGGGCGTGGAAGTATGGCCGATACGAGGGTGTAAAATTCAAACGGGTTGACGTACAATATTAAGCAAGGGCAACTTTGGTACCCATTTGATAAAGCATCGCCAAAGTCTTTTCATTCACGCTATTTCAAACCTCCCATCTTGTTGAGACTAGTTGTAAACTTCTTTCAGATGCGGCAGGACAAAAATCTGTAGATCAACCTATTCTATACCTCCAATGTACAGTACTAGTATATGCCGCCCATGCTCACCACTATGCCTTGAATGTCTTATGGAACTATACCCTGCAGAGGTATTCAATACACTGATGAGTCTGGTGGAGTCTGGCCTTAAGCACTGGCAGGGATAGTGGAGATAGAATTTAATGAAAAGGTAGGGGGTCATTATTTTGAAGTCAATGGTGTGCTGGGATTGTGTGACGTCTGGGCTTGTGGCAGCGTGAGACGGCACACGGAAGAGTAGAATCTAATGCTCAAGAAGGGGCGCAACGACTGACTAGGATAATCACTCGTTACTCGCAAAAGACTAAACTCGTAAAGTACAGGTTTCGAGGTTATATACTAGGAGGCATATTTGGAATAAGGACAAGCATAAACAAGGGGTAACATAAGTAATGTTGGTACAGAGAAATATCGGGTCATGTTATCAAAGAGTCACCTGATCACGCATCACGCATCAAGAATGTTACCTTCGACGATCTCACCGTCACAGATTGAAACAATGACCACTCGAAGTCATGGAGATTGGGGAGCTCGAGTATAGTACTGAGTATACACAAAGAATGGTAATAATTATTCTACTTTTAATTAGGGGCCTGCATGAAAGTGATAATGGCAAGTAATCCATCCTTATCATCACCATTCAAATCAGCGCTGCGACCATGAATCTTGTGGGGGCTTTGTCTCAAATGGTGAAGGGTTATGTTATTCTGCTTGAGCCTTATCAAGGATGGTTCGGAGACAGATTTGGTCAAGATATTGATAGTCCTGTCATAACATTGAGACTCAGGGAGTGAAAATAGGAGAACCTTACATTGGTAATAGACCACCCTTCAAGGACTGATGCGCGCCCTGCTGTGTCGTCAGCTAGTCCTCTGACTTCTTGTGCATTTTTCAATGCATGACGAAGCTGTTTTTTTAACTGACACTAGGCGACATCTCGATTGATCACACATTGTTGAAGTGCCTCCACTGCAGCTTTCAACTCAGAAACAGAAGGATCCTAAAATAAAGTAGTCAATGGGGCTGATATTTCTGGACTGTGGGCTACAGCAATTGTCAAGAGGACGACAACAGCAACACGCAGCTGTAAGGGACATCTATCTCAGTGCTCAGGCAGTAAGCTGAAGACCAAGTATAGGACTCTCGAGGGAAGCGGCAATGGCAAGGTGACCACCGCTTAGATAAGATAA
>KZ302192.1:17465-34856 GCA_002554575.1 Amanita thiersii Skay4041 | reverse complement strand
GGCTACTCTGGTCCCCAGGTGTCCTTACTCATCATCTTACCAATATTCTTATTCACAGTGCAACCAGGGATAGCCACTGACTATCTCTTACTTGTTTCATTCCACTATTTTAACTCTTCCTAGTTACCACCTTATGTATATAAGTAGTAGCTATTTGCCTAGGATTCCCTAGGCTTTCAATACAAGTATCCCTTCTACTTTCACTTCACTCTCATTGTCTAAGGATCTACCTAGAGCATATCACTCTACCTAGTGACCAGACATATCTATATCTTATCTAAGTGGTGGTCACCTTGCCATTGCCACCTACCTTGAGAGTCCTATACTTGGTCTTTGGCTTACTGCCTGAGCACTGAGATAGATGTCCCTTACAATCAGGCACTTTTCAAGTGCAGACTACTCCATTGAGACATCAGTCCACAGAACATCCTTCTAATTGAGGGAGAGGGGCTACAGGGATTTCTGCATGACTTGAACTACTGCACATATGTGAAAAAATGGGATAAATCTGCAAGTGATAACAATAACCCTATGCTGAACCTTGGTCAATTGAGGTCTCATACTGTATACCAGAGAACTTGAGGGATTTGACAGTAAGGCTTTGTAATGCCTGTTGGGGATTTATAGTTAAGGAATCTGTTGAAATTATACACTTACAAATAATTGAAGATATCTGTCAATAAAGCAGATATAGGATCATTGATTAGATAGTGAGCATAATGATGATCTTGTTCTGTCATAAGTGTCAAGAGGACAACAACAGCAACATGCAGCAGCTAGTTAAGTAAGAGTTTTGTTACACCCTCCAAACCTCTAGCACTCAAGGTTCAACCCCTAAGTGCCTCTACCCCTATTTTCGATGTTTTTGATGTCTTCTTGTTTACCTTTGTTTACTCTAATGCAAATACTGATTTACTGTTACCTCTGGACAGCCATTTCACCTTCGTAGTCCCTCTCCTTGACTACTACCTTGGATTACTTGAGTCCCTGAAGTTCTTACCAATCCCTTTACTCATCTAACTACCAGGGGTAGTTATACTTAGGCTGTTACTTGTTTTATTACTCTTCTTTAGTTTGTCTTAGCTACCACTTTGTGTATATAAGTAGTAGCTACTCACCTAGGATTCCCTAGGCTTTCAATACAAGTATTCCTCTTACTCTCATCTCACTCTCATTGTCTGAGGATCTACCTAGAGCTCATTGCTCTACCTAGTGACCAGACATATCTTTATCTTATCTAAGCAGTGGTCACCTTGCCATTGCTGCTCACCTTTGAGAGTGCTATACTTGGTCTTTGGCTTACTGCCTGAGCACTGAGATAGACATCCCTTACACAATGGTGGTACTGGTGGTACCAATGAGCTGGATTGGTCACTAGACCAAGCCCTCACTTGAATACAACAACTACTGGGTGCAGTCAATAACCTCCAGCACACAATTGCTCAACAAGGCCAAACCATTGTGCAACTTCAGGCACAAGTAGCAGGCTCCCCACCAGTACAAGGCCAAACAGCACAGGGACCAAAAATGGCTTCCCCTCTGCTATACAATGGATCTATGGCTTCATGTGAAGCCTTCATTAATGCATGCCGACTGTACATCTTGGCCAAACCCCACAAGTTCACCACTCTGCAGGTGAAAATTATGTGGGTACTAGGATTTATGCAGACTGGCATGGCACAGCTCTTCAGAGACCATTTTATGGTCTATATGAATAGCCCGGAGCTTGTAACTCAGTACCTTGAATCAACAGAATCAGATCCCATTGAACTGCTCTACCGAGACATATACAAAGCATTTGGGGATCCTAATAAACAGGCTACTGTCGAAATTATATGCTCTTGAATGATTGAAGACATCTGTCAATAAAGCAGATATGGAATCATTGATTAGATAGCGAGAATGATGACGCTCTTGTTCTGTCATAAGCAGAATCAAGTTATTACATGATCATCATTACTCATCATTGGTATGACATGAGACCGATGACACAGCAGAGAATGGAACTGTTGAATAAGCTATTCCTTCTCACACTTGACATGACATGGGAATGGGATTGATAATCCACTTACTCAGCACATGAGCATGTCTGACATTTTGTGTATTTTTCTTCTAATAATATACTGGTCTGAAATGTATATAAAGCCTGTATTCTGTAGCTAGAAAAATAATGAATTTCGTTCTCTCAATTGTCAAGCCACTGCCTCCTCTTGAAATCATTGCTACATGCTACTCTCACTGTTTACTACACTGCTCTAGAATGTAAGTGAAAGTCTTACTTAACTAGCTGCTGCGTGTTGCTGTTGTTGTCCATCCAACAGCTACTGCCATTCAGGAAATTATGACCATCAAACAAGGCACCAAAACTGGTGAAGAACACATCCAAATGTTCAAACAAAGTTATATGTGATCCGGTTATGGAGAAATGGTGGGTATTCACAAGTTCAAACGGTCACTCAATACCCTGCTCTTGGATAAACTGATGGCAGTCCTGAATCTTCTGACTACACTTAAAGGATGGTACAAACTCACAATCCAGTTAGATAGACAGTGGAGACAGGCAGTGGTGGAAAAGGGGAATCGGGCTCAAATTCAACATCTAGACCAGTACAGCCTATTCAACCACCTCAACAACTGGTCAGATCCCCGAATCCCCCAGCTGGAAATACATGGCAAGGATGGGATCCAAACATGATGGATATAGATTGCAACAGATCCCAATGCAGGTGTTGCAATTGTGGACAACCCAGACACTTTGCGAGGTCCTGCCCCCAGCCCTGCCAACAGCAGACAAGGTTGATGAATGCCTGGCAGGATGGAACAGAGGAAGAAAGGGAGGAATTGAGGTGGATGATGTCAGAGGACACTGAAGAGATCGCACAAGAGGACTTTACAGCACACAGAGTTCAGGTTTCTACTCCAGTTGCACATCCATCCACTTTGGGTTTTCTGTCTTGTCATTGAATAACTCTGACTCAATGACTAAATCTCATAAATACACCAATTCTCTTGTAAATATAGATTACATATTGCAGGACAATGGACAACTCATTCATGAGATAAGGAGTGAACCCTTAAGACAAAAAACAAATGGATTAAGAACCTGGACTGGCACATGGGTTTTACAAAGGATCTGGAATGAACATATTGATGAAGGAATCCGCACCCTAAGTCAATATGCTCATAATAAAAGAGGAAATGAAATAATGGCAGAGTTAATCAACAAAATCAACTCTTTATCTGAAAAGGATGCCCTTTGGGCAATTTATCAGTTAAAGAATAAACCTACCATTATTCAAACCAGTGGAATAGACCAAATGGATATTCCTTGTGTCATTTCCACCATGGATACCTTCAAAACCTTCACTGTAAAGGTGTTATTGGATAGCAGATGTACCAGATCATGTGTAAATTCTGAGTTCATTGAGAGACACAAAATTAATACCCAACAACTTCCTCGTCCAATACCTGTTTACAATGTGGATGGAACCCAAAATATTGGAGGGTCCCTAACGCACATTGTAAGACTTTGAATGAAAATAGGTACACATGAAGAAGTTATGGACTTTGGAGTCTTGAACCTTAGTAAACATGAGATCTTCCTTGGCTTTGATTGGTTAAAGCATCACAACCCAAAAGTCAATTGGAAAGAGGCTAAGATAGAATTTGCATGCTGTCCAGGTACATGTCAGACAGGCACAGAGGTGGACAAGCCTGAAGATGAATTGAATCATCTGAAATGGGATGAATTGGAAGAAGGAGACAAATTACTGGCAGTGCACTTTGGACCTGAGGAAATGCAATATTGAACTTATCAGTCAAAGTCAGGGCAGTTAGCAGAACAAACATATGTCTCAAAGATGAGTGTAAATTTAAAAAACAAACTCCCTGCCTACTGTCTACCATATCATAAAGTATTTGAAAAGGAAACCTTTGATGAGTTGCCTCCTAAAAGACCCTGGGATCACATGATTGAACTTATCCCAGAAGCAAAACCCCTTGATTGTAAAATTTATCCAATTAACATCAAGGAACAAAAGCAACTTGATGATTTCCTTTGAGAAAACTTAGATTCAGGGCAAATTTGGCCAAGCAAATCACCCATGGCATCCCCCTTCTTCTTCATTAAAAAGAAGGATGGCTCTTTATGTCCTGTACAGGACTACCAGAAATTAAATGAGATGATGATAAAAAACCATTATCCATTACCCCTCATCAGCAAACTCATTGACCATCTGTCTAAAGCCAAGTATTTTTCAAAGATGGACATTCACTGGGGTTATAATAATATCTGGATAAAAGAGGGTGACAAGTGGAAGGCCGCATTCCATACAAATCAGGGTTTATTTGAGCCGCTAGTTATGTTCTTTGGATTAACAAATTCTCCAGCCACCTTCCAAACCATGATGAATGATATTTTCCAAATGGAAATAGCAGAAGGATGGATGGTTGTTTATATGGATGATATTCTTGTCTTTACAGAGAATCTCCAAGAACATCAATGGTGTGTAGCAGAAGTCCTGGCAAAACTTGAAAAACATAAATTGTCACTTAAACCTGAAAAGTGTCAATTTGAAAAAACCAAAATCGAGTTTTTAGGACTTATTATCTCACAGAATATGCTACAAATGGACCTGGTTAAAGTGCAAGGTGTAAGGGAATGGCTGATGCCTACCTGCAAGTGGGAAATTCAACAGTTCTTAGGGTTTTGCAATTTTTATCAACAATTTATTGAAGAATTTGCAAAAATAGCAAAACCACTTACCCTATTAACTGGAAAAACTCCTTGGAAATGGGAAAAAGCCCAAGAAATGGCTTTTAATGCTTTGAAATGTAAAGTCACAACAAGACCTATCTTAGCCATCCCAAATTCCGAAGGACAATTCTGTGTAGAGGCAGATGCATTGGATTTCACTCTTGGAGCAATCCTATCTCAACAGCAGCCCAATGGTCTCTGGTGACCTGTAGCTTATATGTCCCACTTGTTAAATGATGCTGAACAAAATTATGAGATTTATGACAAAGAGATGCTAGTGATCATGACAGCATTCTACAAGTGGTCACATTACCTGAAAGGAGCTAAACAAATGATTGAGGTTTTGACAGATCATCAAAATCTCACCTACTTCAGGAAGCCACAGAATTTAAATTGCAGACAGGTGTGTTGGGTCTTGGATCTCCAAGAGTATAATTTCATCATAAAACACAGACCAGGAAGGCAAATACCAAACCCAACCTTCTCTCAAGATGAACAGGACATGAGAGGGGAGAAGGAGATAACAAAAACATTATCCTACTGAAAGATGATCTATTCATCAGAATATTCAATGATGACCAACTTTTGCATGAGTTAGAACAAAAGATCTGTAAGGGACATCTATCTCAGTGCTCAGGCAGTAAGCCAAAGACCAAGTATAGGACTCTCAAGGATAGTGGCAATGGTGAGGTGACCACTGCTTAGATAAGATAAGGATATGTCTGATCACTAGGTAGATCCTCAGACAGTGAGAGTGAAGTGAGAGTGAGAAGTATACTTGTATTGAAAGCCTAGGGAATCCTAGGTGTTAGAATAGCTGCCCATAAGGCGCTAAAGTATCGGACCGTAGATAGTTATTAATAGTTTTATCTAATCATAGCTAGCCATGTGTTAAGAGTCCAGCCATGGACTCCCTGGAGATAGACTGTGGATATTCTATGAATATCAGCATGACATCATGTGCAGCAATGCACAGTTACCCCAGGTAAGAAACACGTGTAGAATATTGGTCCGTGCACACACTTCTGTACAGTATAAAAGAGGACCGTTTAGCGTCCTAGCAATACAAGTTCTTACAGAGCTTCTAGCTGTAGCACAAGCAACCTACTAACCAGTAAGTTAGCTTCCTAGTTACTGCTTCCCCTAGGGATTAGCCTAGCGCTTTGCGCAGGTGTTCTGGACTGGGCAACTCCCTCTGGGAGCCAGTCTTCTCAACAGGTTATGGGCCCCGCTGCCTGTAACTTGGGAGAATTGAGAGAGGAAACTCTCTCCCCTCATCGTCCCCCTTGCTCTCAAGGAGCTTGGGATCGTGAGGGACAGTAAGCAAGTCGCTTGCATGCTGTGCCTCCTGTTGAGACTAGAGGCTTCTTACTCAGTGTTTAAATCGCGACCCTGGCACTGACCAAGGATTTTTTACAGATCACTCATCTTTATCTAATCCAATCGGTATGCCCTCCTTTGAGATTAACTCCTACCACAACTTTCAGATTCCCATCCTGGAATCCACCACCAACGGACTCGTAGAGTCCATCACTGCGAGGCCCCTCTTGCAGAACTTACTGCAAGATGTCTCTGCCCTCTCCGCACACGTCAACAATGTGCGGATGGTCCAACTGGCCTGCCTCCCCATCGTACCGGCTGGGGAGGAATACGTATATCTAGCCGAGTGCAGTAAACATGTAGCACTTGAAAGTCAGATACTAGATTACCTCATAGACCAGTTATCCCTTGTAAAACACCAGAATGACAAGTTCGCTCTGGCATATATGAACTTACATGGATGGGGACATCAGGGTGGTGTAGGGGTAGGATAGGCAGGGACAGGAGCATGGGGAGTTTTGGAAGATAATGAGTAACATTACTTATTATTACTTCCAAATTTAATTTTTCCTTTAACACTGTTTCTTGAAAAGTTCGAAGAAAAACTAATTAAGAAATTTCATTTCTAGATCAAGTTTTATCCTCGATAAAATGCATCGCTTCCCTTTCAAGAAAGTAAAGAAGACTCAGCCCAACAGTGGCACCAGTTTCTTCTACATGGCACTGGGCTACAAATTGTCCATGGAAGAAATTCATAAAGTCCAATCAAAGGACTTTAACATCAACTCATATGCTGAATGATTGAATCGCAAAGAACTCTTAGTGATTCGAAAGTTCCCACCAGTTGATAAAACAAGGATCTCCAGGCCTCAACCACTCCGCCGTTACCGTGAAGATCCAATTATCCTCCACTATGACAACCACATCTGGCTCTATTGCAAACACCTCAATAGCCTCCAACAAGATAATCATGTTCATCTCTACAGACAACATCAAATCAAGATCAAGAAAAGGGAGGAAAAGCGACAAGCTACTGAACTCGCTCAATGGAGGTACCAACAAAGGATCTCGCAACAGGAGCAGGATGAAGCCTGGGACATCCTTCAGCGCCTGAAGTGCAAACAACACTTTGAAGACCTCAGAGCTCAAAGGCGTCAAGACGAATTATGGACTACAGTCCAATGCTTAAAGCACAAGGACCGATACGAGGATCTCCGTACCAAAAGGCATCAAGACTATGCTCGCAGCCACGCCTATCAAATGGAAACTCTTGACCACAATCTTGAATATCACCCTGACCTTAGGAGGATACTCCTTAAGGACCCCAAGAATCGGTTCCTTACATGGCTCTGAGGCGGCGTCCAATTACTCCAGAAATATGGATGGTCCATTTCTAACAAAGAACGAAATCGCTTCCAACACTCCCTGAATGGAAACCGCATTCCTTTTGAACTCGCTGAACGACTCCCATTAGTCGTCCTTCAGTATCTCACAATCTATCATTGGTCAGACGATATACAGAGAGTTTATTGAGCAGCTGTCCATTTGAACGGATTTGCAAGAATAAAATTCCTGTCTATCATGAGACATCGATATTTCATTTGGATCCTCGGTGGTGAACCCCTCCTTAATCACCTAGGCTGGGAATTATCCACAGAAGATAGAAATTGTTTTATGCATGCCTTAAATGGAAACATTGAGGCAATTCATGAACGAATTCTACTTGTCAGAGAATTCCATGAAGCAATCCTTTACATCATGGAATCCCTTAAAGATGCTGCCCAGGAAACAATCAATAGCTTCTTTGAAGTTAGGGAAAACTGCTTTCTAATCTGGATAATTAGTGAATCTCTACTAGAGCGATATGGAACACATATCACTGATCACGAAAGAGAAATCTTTCATGACACTCTACAGAGATCATTCCTCTCTAGACAAGAAAGGAATCGCACTATGCACACCCTCATCGGAAACCGTAACCTCCTTATGACCAGTGGACAGGCTGAAGAACAACAAGAGGGACCCTACATTGATCCTCACCTCTTCTGATGTTTCATGTTTATTCTTGAGAATATATATGAAGCCACATACATTCTTGAGGCATGCAGAGTCCTTACACACAATGAAAGACTTTGTTACCTCTCTGTCGAAAGACGAAGAATGTTTATTTGGATAATAGGAGGAGAAAGAGCCTTGAATCACTTTGGTCTCTATCTCTCAGCCAAAGAAAGGAACCGTTACATGCACGCCTTGAATGGCAATGGAAACGATATCAAAACTTTGGAAATGGACCGCATCCCTATCATGGACGGCATGAATTATACCCTCTGGGAATATCCCATGAGGGCCTATCTTGAGTTCAAAGGTTACTGGTTAATCACAGTGGAAGGACTACCAGAATTAGCAAATCGAACACAACCCTTTGCTTACAACCCAAGGGTTTCTGGAAGTTCTGACCCTCCATCAGAAACTTGGGAGAGCATGGTCAAAAGACGGGAGCTCAAAGATAAATACTATAATCTTGATGATGGCGCTAAAGGCTCCATAAAGCAAAGGCTCTCTAATGCTATCATCGAGGAAATCAAAGACCTCTCATCTGCCAAAGAAATCTGGAAACACCTCGCAGACAAGTATAACAAAGCAGGGAGCACTCAAGTCTTCAGTGACATCCAGAAAGTTTACGCCTTTCAAATAAAGGGAAATCAAAACCCTGAAGCTGAAATTGCGAAACTGGCTCTACTCTTCGCTCAACTCAAAGCCCAAGGAGCTGAAATGTCAAAATTCTACCAGGCCATGATGCTCTTAAATGTGGGAGCAATGAAATGGCCACATCTCGTGTCTATCTACCTTTCGCAACACGAAATGAAAGAACTTGACTTCGACAAAATAAAAACTATGTTTGTTGCAGATTGGCATAGAACTACCACCCTTGGCCAACCTACTCCGAAGGTTAATAAAATCTCAGGAGTTCAACAAAAGAAGAAGGACCCAAAGTGGAAGAAAGGAAAAGGAAAAGATAATGACAAATCTGATCCTACTCCTTCTTCTGACTCTAAATCTACCTCTGGAAGGAAATTCCGAGGGGGTCGCCACACAAAGAAAAAGGCAAATGCAGCCATTGAAGAAGTAAATGAGGAAGAACCATCACATGTACTAAGCTTTGCAGCATCAGTGATGGTCCCCCATTACATCTCGACACAATCTACTATTGATAGTAGACCTTCTGCTAGCCCACAGAAATATCAGGGAACCCCAACTAAAGGTGCTTGGGAAACAGTCCCTGAAGCCATTTCCCTACTTCACAGAATGGGAATAAAGCCTAGTATTCAATCGGTAAAAACCACTGAAGAACTGCTCCTTGAGGCAATAGACGACCTACCTGTCTCTAAAAAACGAAAGTTTACTCCTGAACTTTCTCCTCAAGATCCCATTACTGCCCCTGACCCTGAAGTGGTCGTTGATTGGGACGATGTAGTCTCTTTGGGAGAAGAACCCCTTGAGACTCAAGATGAAGTAGGACAAGTTGATGATTTGACTACACTCGTTGATGAAAGGTGTGTACCCTCACTCAGTAACAACAGTTCTAATGACACATTACAGCATGGACTACCTCTTCGAGGAAACAATCAACAATACCTAAGAGTCTCATTCGCTGTACTTTGTCCTACAACAATGAATAAATGTTTACATATGAAAACCTTTGTGTCATGTAGTACCTGTAAAAATAAAAATTATGCACCATGGTTACTGGACTCAGGTGCCTCCATACACATTACAATGAGTAAGAAGGACTTCACTGAATATGAAGACCTAAAACACCCAATCCCTATTGAAACTGCTCAAAAGGGAGCTGTTGTTAAACTACTTGGCAGAGGCACAGTTTACGTTAAACACAGCATTGATAAAGACAATGATACTATCTTGAAGATATATCCCATCTATTATCTACCACAGCTAGGTCATCGAATTTTCTCCCTTGGAGAATTTCTTGCCGGAGGATTATCTTTTTCAGGAAACAACGAGGAGGTTAAAATTATTGGGAAAAATAATGAGACAATCATCTCTGGAAAAACATCCAGATTATACCCAAACCTTTTCCTGATACAAACTGAAATAGTATCAGGCTTTGAACACCTGCTATCAAAGGCAACCCTCCCACCCCCAAAGAATGACTCTCCGGATATCCCTTATCACATCTGGCATAAACGCTTAGGGCATCCCGGTGCTGAAGCCTTAAGACATTTTAAAACTGATGCATTAAACATGCCATCTAATATAATCAAGCCCAGGACAGAAAGTATCTGCACTGGTTGTGTAAAGGGAAAAATGACTAATAAGTCATTTCCTTCATCAGAGTCAAGGGCTAAACAGCCTTTTGAACTCGTTCATTCTGATGTCAAAGAATTTCCTAAGGAAGGCTTCAGACGTACTAAGTATGTCATCACTTTCTTGGATGACTTCTCTGGTTGGTGTACTACAACACAACTACGGAAGAAATCACAAGTACATGAAGCTGCTAAGAAATTCTTTGCTTTAGTTGAGACACAATTCAATACAAAAGTAAGAAGATGGCGTACAGATGGTGGGGGAGAGTTCAAATCAGCTGAACTCTCTCAATTAATTCAGGGTAAAGGTATCGTCGAAGAAACTAGTGCTCCACACACCCCTCAACAAAATGGTCATGCTGAATGCCTCAACAGAACTCTCCATGAAAAGTCTGAGGCAATGCAACATCAAGCCTGTTTACCTGAATCTTTATGGTCATTTACTTGGGCACATGCGACATACCTTTACAATATAACTCCCCAAAAGAGATTAAATTGGAAATCCCCTCATCATACATTGTACAACGAAAAACCATTGGTTGACTTCTTACGCATTATCGGTTGCGCAGCTCATGTCTGGATTCCTGAAGAAAAAAGACGGAACAAGCTATCACCATGGTCTGAAATGATGATTCACCTAGGACTACAACCAGGCACCAAGGGTTGGTCATTCCTTAGATCCAATGGATCAGTCTTCGTGGGTACCAAAGCTGTCTTTGACGAATCATTCTTTCCTTGTTGTAAAGACACACCTATGAAAACACTACCACCAATTCCTGATGAGACTACACCAGAAGACGAGTTGTCACAAGAGGACATTCCTCCTCTTGATGATGAACCTTTCTCACCAGGAGAACCCTTGGAAACTATGGGTCATTCATCTTCCACCTACGAATCATCATCGGATAACTCCTCCAACTCAAGCAATGACTCTGATTCAAATGACGATGATGAACCTAAACCGGAATCTGACAACAATGACATCCCTGAAGACAATGAAGATAACGAACCTGATGAGGAAAATCAGACTTTCGATGATGCAAAAGAGGAAGAATCATACGACAAAGAGCATGAGCATGATGCCTTTGAAGATTCTGATCAAGGGGATTATATTCCCTATGACGAGTCTGACATTGAAGAACAGCAAGATAACTACGTCGAAGAGCCTCCACACCCCCCAACACCACCTCTCAGAAGATCTGAGAGAACCAGAAATATTCCGATCAGACCAGGCAATATTTATGGTGAACAAAGAGTCCCCTCTGAAATCTTGCGAGACTTACAGAATCGGACTACTTGGTCCCCTAACAATGGGGTAAACAGCATCACAAAGAAATCATCTGAAAAAACTCAGAACCCTTATGATGCTAGAAAATCCCTTCCTAAATGACTTAAGGATATTGGGATTAATTTAAATGAATTAGATGATGTCACTAGGACATGGCTTGAAGCAATGAACTTTGACAAAATGGGATTAACCCAAAAAGCGAATTTTTTGGGTAATGGGGGAGTCACTTTTGTACTCAAAAAACTGCTAAAAGCTGCTGTCCCTGATGACATCCCCATCCAATTCAGAGACATTGCCAAATTACCAGCATCTGAAAAGAATGCCTGGTATGAAGCCTGTAAAGAGGAAATCAAAGCCCTTGAAAGCTGCAATGTCTATAAACTTGTGCCACTGCCCAAAGGCAAAAAGATCATTAAAAACAGATGGGTTTTTAATGAAAAATCCGACGGAAGGAAAAAGGCAAGACTAGTTGCCAAAGGTTTCTCACAAGTCGAAGGAATCGATTTTAATGAAATCTTTTCCCCCGTTGTAAGGTACGAGACTGTACACCTCGTACTTGCCCTCGCTGCCCTTGAAAAAAATGGCACATCTCTGGGTTAGATGTTAAAAACGCCTACCTCTATGGTACTCTCAATGAAGAGATCTATATGAATCAACCTGAAGGATTCATTCAAAAGGGAAAAGAACATCTAGTATTAAAACTAGAAAAATCCATGAAAGAATTAGGATTCACTCACATCAAATCAGATGCAGGCATCTTTGTCTTCAAAAGGAATGGCAAAATGGTCATTGCCATCGTTTACATAGACAATGCATTATTCCTTGGACCAGACAAGAATTTCTTACTCGAAATCAAGAAGAAATTCATGAATAAATGGGAATGCAGGGAAACCGACTGCTCAGAATTTTTGGGAATGAACATCAAAATCAAGAATGGAAAACTCCATCTTGACCAACAAAAATACCTCCTAAAAATTCTTGAACAATTTGGCATGCAAAACTGCCGAACAGCAAAAACTCCACTTCCAGCTGGCTACATTCCTCAACCAAATTCTGGAAAATCAGACCCCAAATTAAGATCTCACTTCCAACAGATTATAGGATCTCTTCTATATCACAACATTCAGCAAACCCTTCTCAAGAGCATATAGATAAGGCCCTATACATCTTCAGATATCTTAATGGAACAAGGAAATATGCACTCACCATGGATGGAAATAGCGAAAAATCACTCATCGCATTTACCAACAGTGATTATGCTTCTGACCCCATAAAACGAAAATCTACTTCAGGCTTCTTCACAAAGTTAGCCAATGGGGCCATCTCATGGACATCTCACCTACAACCAACGATTGCTCAGTCCTCCACTGAAGCTGAATACATGTCTTTATCAGACTGTTGCAAGCAAGTTGTATGGCAAATTTCCATGATGTCGGAACTAGGATTTAATGTAACTCCAGTTCCAATATGTGGAGATAACCAAGGATCGATATTTATGGCCTCCAATCCCGTACAGGAAAGAAGGTCAAAACATATCAATGTAAAATACCACTACATCAGGGAGGTAGTTGAAGATAAAAAAGTCGAGTTAGAATTTATCACAGGAGAATATAATCCTGCAGATCTTCTAACAAAGAATTTAGCAAACATCAAATTTGCTCAATTCAGAAACGAACTCGGTCTCGAATTCTATTCAGACTAGAGGTCTAACTTGCTATACAATATCCCTTAAGGGGGAGTATTGTTAGCAAGGGGGAGTGTTAGAATAGCCACCCATAAGGCACTAAAGTATCGGACTGTAGATAGTTATTAATAGTTTTATCTAATCATAGCTAGCCATGTGTTAAGAGTCCAGCCATGGACTCCCTGGAGATAGACTGCGGATATTCTATGAATATCAGCATGACATCATGTGCAGCAATGCACAGTTACCCCAGGTAAGAAACACATGTAGAATATTGGTCCGTGCGCACACTTCTGTACAGTATAAAAGAGGACCGTTTAGCATCCTAGCAATACAAGTTCTTACAGAGCTTCTAGCTGTAGCAAAGCAACCTACTAACCAGTAAGTTAGTTCCTAGCTACTGCTTCCCCTAGGGATTAGCCTAGCGCTTTGCGCAGGCGTTCTGGACTGGGCAACTCCCTCTGGGAGCCAGTCTTCTCAACACTAGGCAAGTAGCTACTGCTTATATACACTAAGTGGTAGCTAGGATGAACTAAAGTAATGCTATGAAACAAGTAAGAGAATAAGAATAGCTACTACTGGTAACAAGATGAGTAAGTAGCTCAGTGAGGCAATGAATAAGGATGCTTGGGGACCAGAGTTGCCTGAAGCAATAGTCAGCAATGTTGACTACAGGTGAAACACTGTCCACAGAGGCAGTAAAGGTGAGTATTCATAAAAGGATAAATGAGGGTAAATGAAAGGACATCAAAACGTCGAAAATAGGGGTTAGGGTGCTTAGGGGTTGAACCTTGAGTGCTGAAGGTTGGAGGGCATAACAAGATCTCTAAGATCAATAAACGACAGTGGGATCAACAGGTCAAAACTGCACTTTCAGAGAACACTCCTGGTTATTGTGTTAAAGATGGAATTATATATTGGTGGGAAAGAATTTACATACCTGTGGACAGGAAAATCCAAGGATCAATCATTGAGGTCTTTCACAATATCCTGACACAAGGCCATGCTGATAAGGAGCACAACTTTTCACACTGAGAAGTTAGAGCTAGAGGTAGACATCACCTCGCCTCTGTGGAATTTATCAGAGACACCAAGTGACCGGTACTGAATTTATTGGAAGTGTTTAGCTTGGTACAGGCGTATCAGCTTCACAAGACAGGTGTTTATCATAGTGCTAGGCATCACTGGGCCTGTCCTGCAGTGCATACCACCCTCCGAATAAATATTTGGAATGGACCTAGTGCCCCTCCTGACCACAGAAGGATACCCCATGACTATATAATGGTCTACCACTCTATATACATGTATACAAGCCATCCTATAAAGTACTATGGCATAGAAGCGAACCTCCAGTAAAGTACCTAGTAGAGGGGATAGAGGGGTGGTTAGCAAGCCTATCACCGCCTACCCATCCTGACTCTGAATGGGTGCCACTGACATGTGAAAAGACCCTCAGTGGAAGCAGAATGACCATTGAGTGGCGGACTTACCATATCGGGAAAGTCAATAGCCTCAATTGGCAATTGTTTTGAATGGGTTGCCACCTGGCATCTCGGCCTGAAACAAAGTGCGACGCCCTCACAAAGTCCATAGACACCCAGAGCGGCTCCTAGAAAATGCGAAACACATAGGAAATAGTGGTGCATGAGGACAACATGGTGATATACCCACCAATCGGCTCCGGCAAATTCTAAAATTGTAAACTACATAGGTACTATACAGTGGCAGAGTTCACAGAGGGCTAGTAGTATATATACCATGCCAGTAGATAGTGGTAGGGTGAAGAACCGCTCTACCTCACTTTCCTACCTTCCTATTTCGGAGTAGCGCTTAGCTAGAGAGTAGAAGTACTTCCATTGGCTCTGGGGAATATTCAGTGATTTAATCGGACTTGTTACTTGTTTGATTAAGTGTGATTTGGAGTTGTGATATAAGTTTTGGGACTAAGAGGATTTTATCAGAGCACTTGGCTCTGGAGTTTTGGGCATAAGGGACACTTGGTTGCCTTCTGTCTATTGTTTATCAGACACTTGGTCTGGAGTGATGGTTAGAGACACTTGGTCTCTCTCAGTTGTGTAATTGGATTATCTTGGAGGGACTTAGACATTTGGTCTACTTCCTATAAATTCTACAACCCATCACACCATTCAACCGCCTCAATTAGAGTTTACTATGCCTTTATAGAGGACCTTTCCAGCGTCTGTCCAACCTCGTATAATTATTGGGATTGTGTGTGTGTGTGGGTTGTGTGTGATCACGCATTTCCTGTCCACCCCCGCCGGTCACCTTCTCATTTGGAGCCCACCGCGAGGGTTGGTGTCTATAAAAGTCTAGAAACCTTTTTGGAGCTTCCCAAAAATTTCACCTAAGGGTCAACGAGCATGTCAGACTGGTCCTTATCCAGGTCCAAGTGATCATCCGCCTGTTACAAAAACAACCAGGAGTGCAAAGGCATCTGTTATCCCATATCTACCAGATCCGGATAAATTATTAAGGGGTCTATCTAAAAGGAGAGCAAAGCCCATAGTCACTACGGAGTCGACTGCTTCTATTCCTGGCACTTTTGGTGAAGAACCTGATTTCCCAGAGCACCCAGAGACAGATAGCGAGGCCGCAGTAGCTACAGAGCTAGTACTAGATGAAGGGGAATCCAGTTTTGTTGAAGATCCAACAACTGTTCCTCTGCCATCGCCTAGCACCACCCATACAGATAGTCCTTTGATATCGCCATTTGCAAATTTATCAATCACTTTACCAGATGACTTCGGAGAACAATTTACAATGTCACAAGAAAATATAAATAAAGGGATGCCAGCCCCTGAGGTGAAGGATGCGCCGAAATTCTCTAGTGAAAAACCGGAGACTTTGTGACGCTACCTGACCCGAATGGAGGAGCTGTTTGACCTGCACAAGGTTGTAGATGAGAGTCAGAAAAAGAAGCATCTAGGCAGATATGCTGATGCTCAGACAGAGGAAGAGTGGCACACTCTCCGGAGTTTCGCAACTGGATCCTATGAAGATTTCCATAAGGAAATTATAGAGAATTACCCTGCAGCTGCTACCGCAGAAGGGGGCAGTCTGTCTACACTAAAGAGAATTTGTTGGAAGTATGAAGGGTTAGAGGAGGAAGATATAGATAAAGTCATGGCATTTAGATGGGCATTTCTAATGGAAGCTGCTAAATTAAGCAAGACTCCTGTACTAGCCTCTAATAGGGAGCTAGTGCAGTATTTCCTCGAAACTCTAGACCGACATTTTCACCGGGAAATTAAACACTGGCTTAGTGTAACAGGAACTCGCACAATTACTGTACCAGTTGTAGGACATGAGAATGTAGAAATTGCTCGGAGGGCAGAAGATCTTTATTCTCTAGAGGAAGTGATGGACACAGCAGTCACCTTGTCAAAAATGGCAGCTGGGGTACCAGGCAGTGTGAGGCGTACAGGGGATCCTGAATCTTCTCGGGACCTTGTTAAGGTGCCACCATTAATGCCAGCTTTCGAAGAAATTAAAGGGATGATGGCCTCGCTCTTGGATAGTGCCAATACGAGTAGTAAAATGATGCAGCAGTTCCTAAGTAACCAAAATAGTGCACCCCGTCCACCTAGACCTCAAGGATTTCCAGAGGGACCTAGCAGTGATATGGGATGGTGTCATTATTGCTTGGAGCCTGGTCACTTTATACTTAAATGTCCAGAGAGAGAGAAGCATATTGCACAAGGAAAAATAAAGTTAACAGTGGATAATAAAATTCGATTACCAGATGGTACCCCAATTCCAAGGGAGCTGTTTGATAAAAGTTTAAAGGACAAAGTGGAGTTACATCATACTCAGAGAGCGGCTCTGGCATATATTGCAGAAGGAGACTATGCTCCGGGAATTTTACCATTACCGTGGAGTGAGCAAAGGACCATGTCAATTTATACCAATAAAGCATGGGATGCTCGAGACGAGTTAATAGAGAATTTACGGAGGCAACAATTCTCTCATCAAGCCCAAAGTCAAGAAAGGGCTTCGG
>KZ302191.1:4434-35148 GCA_002554575.1 Amanita thiersii Skay4041 | reverse complement strand
GGGGGGGGGGAGGGCTCCTGCGGCGGTGTTAAGTGAAGGAAGACAAGGGGTGGGAGGGTCTAGACCGTTATACAGGGTCGGAAGCAGAGAGCCTAGAACAGTTCTAGACCGATAATGGATGGATTTGCGTTTTCGATATGAGTACTCTTGGTGTGAGCACTCGATTTCTAAACCCACATGAATGGACAACCATCTCCTCTCCTGGAACTTACCTCCTCCATCCCAGCTACACCGTCACAATAACAACAGCAACAATCTCTTTTCTAATCCAATTACACTTCCACCAATCACTAACGCTACCAACAACAACCACAACAACCACTCGGATTCTCAGCCTGTAAAGCGCGAGCAGCAACAACAAATGGATCACACAAAAGATCTCTCTCAACCTTCCTCTTCCGCCCCTTCCGAAGATCCCATGCCTTCAACAAGTGACTTTGTAAAGAAGCTTTACAAGTACGTCCAACCTTCACTTCACCTCTCTCATTCTCACTCCTATACTTTTAGAATGCTAGAGGACCAATCCTTCCAACACGTTGTATCATGGGGTCCACAAGGGGACTGCTTCGTCGTCAAGGTCTGTCCCAATTCACCACCCTTTCCCCCCCCCCCCCCCTTCACGCCACTCACGCCACTCCTGACAGGACATGAACGAATTTACAAAATCCATCCTCCCACGCATGTTCAAGCACTCCAACTTTGCTAGTTTCGTGCGTCAACTCAATAAATATGACTTCCACAAGGTCAAAAACACCGACGATAATCAATTTGGCGAACACGTGTGTCTCATCTCCTTCTCACTCCATTTCCTTCTAATCATGCTGACCAACTGGCTCCTCCCTTCCATTTCCCTGCGCCTCCCCTTTTCTTCCGTTATACAGAGTTGGACATTCCGCCATCCAGATTTCCACGCCAATCGTAAAGACGCGCTGGAGAACATCAAACGCAAAGTTCCCGCCGCCCGCAAATCCCATCCTCCCCCCTCTGCATCCACTACCACCCGTCCCCTATCTCCACCCCACTATTCTCCCTCCTCTGGTCCGGGTGTCGGTGGCGTTTCCCCATCTTCACACCATCACCACCAATACCACCACCACCCCTACCCGCCCCCAAGCTGCATACAGACCCATGCGCACGTCGAGTCTCTTCAAAGCGAAGTTCGGCGCCTGCGCGAGGAAGGCGAAGACATGCGGTCGCGGCTGCGCACCCTTGAGCGCAATTACGAGAACGTCCTCCTCGAAATGGTCAACTTCCAGCGCGGCATGGCGCAGCAGGATGGTCTTCTCCAAAACCTTATATGTTACTTTGTCGGCAGCAGCGAGAGCAGCGGTGAGTACTATTCGTCGTCTTCGAATTCGAATATGCACAATACGCGGAGTGCGGGGTTGCCCACCTTGTCGAGTAGTAGTGCGGCTGGCGGTGGGGTTGCAATGCTGAGCGCGGCAGCGAACGTTAGTGGGAGTAGTTTGGCGGAGCATATTCTGGCTGCGGCTACTACTGCGGTGTCGGCTGGGAATGGGAGCGGTGGGGGGTCTGGTGGCGCCGACTCAAGTATGGGCTATTCGTCATCGACTCCGGGATTGCACGCGCTCTCTGCACTTGGGGCTATGGGTGGTCGCGCAGGAGCCCTATCCTCTCACCTGTCGAGGACAATGCCGTCTTCGGCACCGGTGGGAACGACTTCGTTCTCGTTTGCTTGAACCAACGTCCTATATCCCTCGTGATTACCTTCGCATTTCACACGCCTGTGACGCGTACCGTTTTTGCGGATACATGGGATGTATCTGCATGAATACCACTGTATCTCTCCGGCCTCCCCCACCTCTCATTCGTTCGACCTGGACGCCGTGTAGTTCTTTTGTTGCTTCCCCCCGCGGATAGCCTCATTAATGCCCCTTGCTGCTTCCTATCGAGAGACCAACCTGCGAAGTAGCCTGTATCCACCCATTATGTTATCATAATATCCGCACTACGTCTACTTGATGCATGCAACTCCTCACTCCATTCCCAGCACATGCCTATGCTCATCTCTCTTACCCGCTTTGCTTGCTCGCTCGCACCTTCTCCCCGCTTGACTGCGCACCACCTACTCTGCGTTTGCCGCACGCGTTGCCTTTCTCGTTTTCTTTGCTTTGTGTTCTCTTGTTTTAGTTGGGCTTTTTTTTTTTTTTTTTTACGGGACTTTATGCGTCTTTGTTCTTTTTTTTCTCCCTTTGTTTCTTTGTGAGAAGCAAAAACAAAGATGATCAGTGAGAGCGGGGTGGTGGGGGTATAATGGAGTTGGGAGAGAAGTGAAAAACAAAGAGGGGAAGGAAAAAGCCGCCCCGCTGTCCGCACCCTTTTTCACAGCGCTTTGCGAGCAGCCTGTAATTTTATGACCATGTCGTTTTCTTTTTTTCCCCCTCTTTGTTTGAATTAATCTCTGTTGAAGAATTGTGTGCTGACTTGCGCTCTCTCCCTTTTTTTCTTTCTTTTATGTTGGATTCCCCTGTGAACCACTGAAACACTTGAAAACTTGTGATGGTGTACTGTACCTGCGCGACAATCATTCCTTGAATGCCTGAACGTTCTCGTGAATATATGAACGTATAAATGGATGGATAAAAATCATACACCATCTTTGCCTGACACGCATGAACGTTCTTTCCCTCACCAAACCAAAAAAAAAAAAAAATTCCTAATGCACTGACCCCACAATCGACACTTTGAAATGTCGGATACACCCACAGCAGGTAAATCCCTCCGCCCCCTTCTCTCCCAAGCTCTCCAGTCCCAATCCCAATCACGGTCAACAGCCCAGCCGCAACAACCCCAACTACATGCCTCTTCATCATCTGCCCAACAACAACAAAAGCAGTCCCAACCACAACCACAATACCCCCAATCACCTCGCCTTTCCCAATCAACACAACCGTCATACCCTTCCCATCCTCCACAACTCACCTCACCCTCCCTCATCGACGTCACGGCAAGCCCGTTCCTACCCACCCATACTGCACGTAAAATCATGAGGAGGACGTTATCTCCGTCTTCCACACCCACTGTTGGTCCTTCCGGTGCTGGTGGGTACCAAGAACGAACTGGGGACAGGAACGACAGAGGTGGTGGCGGCGTCGGCGGTGCAGCGGATCGAGACGTGATGGACGTAGCGCGTGCAACGTTGCTCCAGATGAGCAGCATGTCTCGCCAGGCGCAGACACAGCAAGGTGAAGGTGGGAGTGGCTTTGGCCTTGGGTGGGCTGGGCTTGGTGGTTTCAATGGTGGTACTGGTAACGGGATAAGTGGAAATGAAGGGAATGTAGGTAATAATGGAGGAAGGCCACCATCGAGGTTATGGCTGGCTGCTGCGAATGCGGGGCTGTTTGGGAATGGTGGGAGGTTCTCGTTAGGTGGTGGTAATGGTGGAACCGGTCTACAGCAACAGGAGACATTAGCGAAGAGGATTGAGGAGTGGGAAAGGGAGAAGGAGCGCAGGAAGGAAAGAGAGAGAGGGAGAGAAGAAGGTCTTGGTGGGGATGTAGGTGATGGTGATGGTGGGGAGTCGGGGAACTGGATCGCTGCGCAGGTATTGAACTCGCTGGCTGGTTCTGCTGGTGGTAGTGGGAATGGGGCTAGCGGCGGGAGTGCGCCTGGGCAGGCACAGTCGCAACAACAAGACTCGAGCACGAATACAGGCCTAGGCAGCGTGTGGGGTCCCACAACTGTGAATGGGGACGAAGAGTCCCCCTCAGTGCTGACCCACGAGGGTCTGCAGGTGTACACCGTTGGCCACTTGTTGCCACGTTCCTTCTTGGAGGGGAACGCAAGCTGGGACTTTGGTGGGGGTGTGGTCACACTCAACCCTGGTGGTGATGGGAGCGTGAATAACGGTATGGCCGTCGGTGGTGGACTTCTGGATCCGGGGCAGCAGGGGGGGCAGGAGTTTGGATTTCCGTTTGAGTGGGGTGGTGATGCTCGTGCTACTGGGAACGGGGCTGAGCGGAATGGCGAAGATGAAGGAGAAGAGGGCGAGGTGGAAGAAGAAGAGGTTGTCCGTCCCACGCTGAGTAACCTGACGCAGACTCGCGGTGTGGGATCTCAGTCCATCTCGAAGCCGGGTGCAAACAATTATACTTCCTCCACCGCACTTACCACAACCACGGGCAAACACAAGCTGCGCGTTCGCAGGTCGACATTCGTGCCTGGGTGGGCAGTGCCTCCTCGTGTGCTCCTGGTGGACGATGACGCGATTAGTCGGAAACTAGGAAGCAAGTTTTTGCAGGTGTTTGGGTGCACGATTGACGTTGCAGTGGATGGAGTCGCGGCGGTGGATAAGATGAATTTGGAGAAGTATGACTTGGTGCTGATGGTGAGTGCGGCCTGTAGTTTTAGGAGGACACTAAGAGAGGCTGATATTCGTCTGTCCCTTTAGGACATTGTGATGCCCAAGCTGGACGGAGTGTCCGCGACGTCAATAATCCGCAAGTTCGATTGTATGACGCCGATTATTTCAATGACCAGTAATTCAAAACCGAATGAGATACTGACGTATTATTCATCTGGTACGCCTCGCACCCTTGTTGTATCCTGCCTGAGAATTGTGAGCTAAAAGAATTATTTCATAGGTATGAACGATATACTCCCCAAGCCATTTACGAAACAAGGATTGCTTGACGTGTTGGAGGTATAACCCATGTTAAATTTTCAGCCACTTGCGGCTAATACCAATATTTGTAGAAACACCTCATGCACCTCAAAGCAATCCAACAAATGTCGCGTATCCCACGGTCCCTCGAGCTACCCTCGACCTCATCCTCTGCAAACCGGCCTTCTTCATCCTCCCCCTCTACCTCATCACAGCCCTACTCCGCCGCTTCGACTTCGCAAGACCTCGTAGGTACTGGGTATACATTCGACATCAACCGGGGGAGCAGCGGTAGCAGCAACGAGGGGCTTATCAACCCAATCGCTGGGTTGGGGCTCACGGATGAGCAGTACAATTTGATCGTGCAAGGGATTGTGGACGGGGAAACATTTAGTGCTGGTGTCGGTGGTGTCGGAATTGAGGGGCTGGAAGGAGGGGGGATGGATATGGGACCTTTGGGATCTGGTATGGGCTTGAGCATGGGAATGGGAATGGGGTATGTGGGTGTGGGTGAAAAGCGAGTCTTTGAGGACGTCACCGGCCCTAGTGGTTCTGGTTCCGCAGAGGGAGAGGGGAGAGCAGGGAAGAGGAGCCGGTTCGAGATAATTGAGTAGATACATGTGTGCGAGAGAGGAAGAGGTGAGGAGGGAGCAAGTTGTGGACCGTTCTAACGTTGTTTTGTTGTATATCTTGCTTGTTTTGTTGTTTTTGCTTTCTTGGTTTGTGTCTAGTTTTTCCTATCGTTTTTTTTTTTGTTGGAGAAGAGTGATGGAGATGAAGGAGAGGAAAAATTTAGATAGACCTGGATTATCATTTTGACTGTACATATAACTGTGTAGCTGTAGCGCTCGTGTCTTTTTGTTTTCTACTTTTTTTTTTTCGAGTCGGTCCCATTAATTAGATGATTGACCTGAATGGTGATTGCAAGGTAAGCATGAAGTGAATCTATGGCCATCATTTTTCTTAGATAGCTACAGTGCAATAGTGATTTGCTTTCCTGACTCGACGTCTTCCATAACCAATGGCACGTACCTTTGTAGTCCCTTAGTGGTTGGAAATAATTGATGTAACGAAACGGTAGTTTTCCAAAGGCAAAGACGAGTAATACAAAAGACAGAGAGCGGACAGTCTTGACTCCAAAGAGAACAAAAGGTCCCGTTATGGGACCGGGGTTTAAAGACCCTGCCGTTTCGCCTCACTGCAGGACCAGGAGTGAATGAACTGAAGCACATCGAGGCTTAAGGCTTGATATATACTTGTACAGCTCAGGTTCAGTCGAGCGGGATAATATCTTGGACTAAGTGGAACTTGCTGGAACATTCAAGTTGACATTCCACTTCAGATTGGACCAGTAGCGATGTTATTCATCTCACGCGGAACCTGCGGGAATGTCTAGGAACAGCTGGAACTTGCTGGAACGTTCAAGTTGGTATCCTGTCCCACAGTTGGCCAGCAGAAGTACCAAAAGACTGGGGCATAGTGAAATAGTTATTCAACTCAGGTTCAATCTGAAGGAATATTTAGGAACAGCTGGATTTTGCTGGAATGTTCAAGTTGACATTCTGCCGCACAGAGCAAAGAATGAAGTATCTGAGAATCGGGGTATGCTATTCATTTCTCAGTGCCTCGGGGGAACTTGCTGGAACATTCGTGAATATTAAAGATGATCCCAGGCGGTTCTCGAATCCATAGCCTCTTCTCGCGTCTATGCAGAGCTCTGGTTTAGCCTGTGTATGGGGGAATATCTCGAACCAGGTAGAATTCGATAGAACGTTCACGAATGTTACCGACAGTACCAAGCAATTCTAGAGTCTGGTTCTTGTAACTCGAGCCATTTTGCGCAGATACAAATATAATTATTTTGAGTACCACTCACCTCGTCATGAAGAGCATGAATGATCCACGCGTTCAGCAAGTAGGGAGATCGAGAGAATGAGGGATCCACTGAGAGAAGGGGAAAGGCGAGGGATACGAAATACATTCAATAGTGTGGTCATCGTTTTAGAGTTCGGAATGCGGCGGACAAGGCCAGGGTTCACATCGATCTGGTCAGCCTCGGGCTTGGACCAACGTGCAACAGTCAGCTGCCTCGGTCGCGGGGTTATATCATCCTGCCAACTTTACTGGCCATTTCTCATTGCTCTCTTTTTGCCAGTGTGCTATCATTCAACTGCATGTCACAATGTCTTGAAGTAAACTTCCAATTGTCACTCACCTGGGTCTCTCTTCTCCCTTTAGCAATTTGGCTAAAGGACGCCAGATTGATGCTCTCTTGCACCAATGCCTCTTCGTGGCGTGTACCACGAACAATGAAGCAACATACATCCAACTCGCTTTTGATCCAATCACATAGCTGTCAGTTTCTTGACAGCCTTCTAAGTATATGCTGTCATTCATGTACCTATATCAATTATGCACAACGGTTTGACGGTGTCATGACGGACAAAAGGGAAAGTGTGTAGTGTTCTTGTCCCTTGCCCTGGTGCACGATGGTGTGATATTGTCAATCATCACCGTGATGGCCGGCCGGCCGGAGAAGCCAAGTAGACCTTTCTACATCCGCATCATGGTTGCCACTCAGGGTATTATAACAAGATGTACAAGATGGTTCTCCGCCAGAAGATAATGTCAAGGGGAATTGATTGTGGGGCGGACTTGGGGTAAGCGAGGTCCTAAATACGTAGCCAGATCTCGCTGGCGACCTGACCGTCCCCGTGGTATTTTGTTTGTTCCACCAAAAAACTCATTCAACTGACCTCGACCAAGGTCAGCATTTCTTTTCCTGTTTGATAACTGACAGGAGCAAGGCTGTAGAATGAATACCCAGTGTTCCTTAGCCAATCTTGTAATGAATGACGAGTTTCGCACTAGGGCACAGGTCCCCGTTTATGGTCTATTCAGTGATTCTCTGCGCTTGCGGCTCAGTTACAAGTGCCCTACTTACCTTGTTAATAATCTATTTTCCGAGAGTGTCTCACGTGGGTGTACTTTCTGCACATTCAAAATGAATGGTAAAATTTGAAAATGCTGGTTCAAGATAACACAAGGACAAACACTGTGTGGCGGCACCTTTGATTTCGGCAACGTCAGGTTTGAATATTAATTGAACTGAGTATCAGTGCAATTGCGGTACGAACTGCACCTTGAATGTAAACCCGAGGGACTCGTGCGTTCAGACTCTATGTGATGAGATGAATACCTCTTGCCACCAACATTTGACCATGATTCAGGGGAGCGAGCTGTGACATTTGAAGCCTGCGCTTACGAGGCCGCCGTGTTGTGTTCCACTTGCGACAAGATTCTCTCATGAATCCCAATTCACTTCTTTGTCAAGTCATACCTGATATTTGATTATTCATTATGTCCGTGCTTGCCGTTCATTTATTCCCAGAGTTGTCAGCCATTAGCTAGTGAAGAACATACTTTCAGATTCCGCTAAGATCACCCTGAATCCCCCTCTTCCTTCTGAAATATTTATTGACTTGGGAATAAAGATCTGACCAAGCTGCCGTCCGCCGTGTCACCACTCTTGGGCTGGGCTTACCATATTACACACCCAAAGAGGCATGAGGCAAGGAACATTACTGGATAATGGGTTTTTGCGCCTCTGTAGATCATTGGAAAGTCGCCCTGAAAAGGGCAGACGCGGGAAGGGAGGAGGAAGGTTATTCAAGTACTAGTACCGCCCTAACCGCCGTGCGTTTTGAATCACCCAGTCGTTAGGTTAGTAGGTAATAACACCCTTCCTTGATTTGTTTTCCCTGAGTACCGTTGGTGTGAGAAAATAAAATTCGAGCTAGGATTTCTTCTCTGATGTATACTTTAACACTGAATGCAACGTCAAAAAAGACAAAGGAAGAAGACTACACCTGGAACGTTGACTTTTTTTGACACACTACTGTTGCTGAGGTAATGAGCCGAAGTGTGTAACCAAGGTGCCACTACCTTCAATTTCAACGGAGAATTGTGTTGGACGATGTGAGACGCCCGACGCCATTTTCAATCCAGAGTATTATCCTTCATTATAACACCTATAGACTTATAAAATGCGTGCCCCTTCGTCATTACCAATGAAAGTGAAACCAGTCTAAACGAATCTTGATATGTTCAACCTTATCATTGAGATAGAGCCGTAGCTGGCTTCAAATTCACGCTCCTGCCGGCTGTTGCTTAGAAGATGAGCAGAGAGTGCCTGAGTAAGCAATTCCCGCTTGCCGCTGGCAATCTCCCTGTCATTGTTTTGTTCGAATCAATCAAACAAAAAAAAAAAGTAACGTACAAACTAGGCCCGCCACAATCGCTGAGTTCTTTGTTGCTGATCTGGTAGCTCAAGATTTCAAAACTCTAAGAATACCTTGACTGCGCTATCCCCTTTGAGTCTAACTTGGTCGTTATCGTGCTACTAACACCATCAAAAGAATGTGAAACTGAGCACCTTCACGGCGTTTGTACCTGCGGTGCCGGTCTTCTAGTGAGCTTGGTGTTCGCGGTCATAGTCACATAATCAATAGCTTTGGAATGCTGTCAGCAGAGAACCATTCAAATGAAAAGGCGTGACCTGAAGTGCAAAAACAGCCCATTCACTACAAATTGCATCCCTAGACCCGGAGCTACAAGCCTCCCAATTCAACGGACCAACTCTATCCGGGGCTAAAGGTTCCCCACAGTTTGATTCCAGCGACAGCCGCGTTTCAGAGAAAAAAAAGTACTACTAGAGAATTGTTTAGAAGCGTTTGGCTGTAGGACTTTTTTTGAATCACTTTGACAGTCACCAGAGTGTCACCAGGTCACTTCTGTGTCACGCTCCGGCCCCACACCATTATCCTGTGACACCACATATCTACCACAATAGGAAATCAAGCCTCCGAGATCGCCGAAGAGCAAAAAAAACATACACAGAATTGCAGAGGTTTTTCCGGCTTTCACAACTTACCGTTCCCCTTCAATGTCCGTACCTACCAAACATGGTTATAGCTAAAGTCAAGAAGACATAAAAATCCTGCCAGTTTGTTTCTGATCGATTTTTCCGTTGCAGAAGAAAATATAACTTGACAGGCGTGTCCTTTAACATGATACAAGCCGGCTGGTCGTAAGAAAAAACCCGGAATTTGGAAGAACACAACATGAGACGGTCTCGTTTTTACCATAAGCGAAGGAATACCAGAACAAGTCTTTCCTATCAAAATCCTTAATACACCTCGAACGATAATGAACGCAAGCAACCGTTTTCTTTTTCCCTTTTAGCATCAAATCAATTGCACCTTTTCTTCCTGTCCTAAAATTGTTTCCGCTTCCCGAGCAATCCGCGGCTATGCTTGACGGTATGCATCGACCACCATGACAAACAAAAAGTCAAAACAGGGAGATGCAAGAAAAAATCTATCTAAACAAATATTAATGAAAACATCTGAAACTTGAAGTGAACAGGAAACTCAAAAAGAAAAAGAAAAAAAGAGACAGCCTCTTGACAGCACAATGCAATAAATTACCTGGGTAGTCGGCGGAAGGCGGATCCAGAAGGATCAACAATAACTTGAATGAATGATTCCCCAGATAAGTCGGTTTTTGCAGCCGTGCACTGACATCAGGCACAGACAATCATCGAGCCCATTCTAGCCCACTCTCTGTTTGATTTCATTGGAATCTCATGACTCCAAAGGCTCCACAAAGTAAAGTCGCACGACCACCATCCATAGCCATATCCCACTTGGATCGGGCTGGAAAGTTGGTCGTAAAAGGCTGTATACATCTGTGTACGTTCGGGATGAAACTTTGGCCGATCAACACAGACTCACAGAAGGGGGGAAGAAGTACCCCCAAGCCCCAACGTTCTCAGGAAGCACTTAAGAATGCAAAATCCAATAGAAAAAAAAAGAAGCCACTCGAGGGCTTGATGCTCTGAGAGTCTAGCCTTCCCCCAACGAAACACTATTCCCCCTTTTTCTTTTTGTGTATCCAAAGCCAAGTGAACATGTAGGGTGCAGGGATTGTACGTGTCGTCATGTGCGATGAATAGAAAGTAACAAAGAAAGAGGAGGTATGTACACTTTGCAACGAACCAAATATTGATGACTTTTCCCGTTCTCGGATGTGAAAGAGAATATCCAAGAGCAGCCAGGTTTCTATCCGTCCACTCGCAAATCCCTCTCAACACCTGGCAGGCTTATCGTCCTCTTTTTGTGCGCTCCCAACCCTCTGACCTGTCTAGATGTTAACCAATCGATCGCTTCTTGATAGTTTTTCTCTCCATTCACATGACACCACTTTCAATACATTGCGGGATCGTATAGTAATACATAGTTACCTCCCCAAAAAAACCGAATCGCTATCATTAAGCACATAGACAACCCATCAATTGATCAAACAAAAAAGTTACATTCCACATTTTCCCCCTTCCTCCTTCCAGTCTCCTTCCTCCTCGGCCCCACACCGCTCACACCTCTCTCTCGGTTCTTACCTCCCAATTTCAACGCAACTAGAATGCAAACTGAATTGGATAAGTGGTCTAGACAACACCATCCGGCCATCCATCCTCCCAAACAATCACTCAGTCATCCAATTCTTGACCAGAAAAAAAAATTGAAAAGAACAATCCATGTTCACTTGCCACTAGGGGCACAAACCAGTGAAGATCCGAACAAAACCCTCACTGGCTTGAATTGTTTGCTCACGGATTCATTCTCCGAATCCCAGCTCGTCTCCGGGCGGCTTTCTCGTCCGTCCCCAGAATAAAATACTCTATACAGATAACGGACACATTCCGGGGCGCACTTCACGCGACCTCAACCGCGGCGAGAAAGGACTAAGAAAAAAAAAGGAGGGATAAGTATAGACTGAGCAACGGTCCGTTATCCCCCCCCCCCCAATCCATTGTCTCTTCCGGATCCTTGAGGAATAGCAATTAATATACTATACGTTCCGACCGAATAGCGAAAAAGCTAGTCAGGGCTAATAATAATAAACCCTCGTTACCCACCCCCTTGTCCATGGCGCCTCCACTGAACTATTTAATAAGATACATTCCAGGAACCCCACAGACTCCAAGCCCAATATAAGTCAATTACTGTGCCTTGTTTTTTTTTTTTTGTTGTTGTGTTCTTTTCTACAAGTTTGTATTATACAACGCCAATGGGTACAATAAGAATAAGAAGACTGATAACGATAATGTCAGTGATAACAACAATAACTTTGAATGAAATAACAACAGCATTACAACAACTAATAACACACAAAAAAACATATTAATCACGTTTTCATTTTTCGTCCTTCTCTTTCTGTTGTTGGGACCTTAACAAGATTGCTCCATTTGGTCAAGTCGGGACGATGGTGGGGCAAACAACGCACCCATCATTTGATACGCTGATAATCAAAAGGGAGTTAGAAACCACCTTCATACCCTTTGAATTCGATTAATAATTCGTATATTAATTTGCTAAGCATGATACATCCGCTGGGTAAGTTGATACAGCAGTAATAGCAGTAGATACGTATTAACGCACATGTAATAATAAAATCTATAAGCGCCAAGAGGAAAGAAGTAAGAAAAGCTGCGGTGTTAATACACAACCAAATTATAATCATAAATGAAAAAGAAAAACCACCACAAATAAACTTTGTTCGTTTCAACTTCGTGTTCTTACCACTAATTTTGTGTGATAACATACATCAGCAAGTAACGAAGTACACAAGATTTTTCTGTTTCAAAAGAAGAGGGAAACATTATAACATAATCGAGGTTGGGTGGGCAGCAGTACTAAAGAGAGTGGGCGTGGTTAGCACAAATGAAGCAAAAAGATTTTTTGCGTAGAGGCCAACACCAGCGAGTGTAGTGATGAGGGAATACAACGGTAAACAGGGGATGAATTAGGATACCTAGCTCCTTCAAGTGAGGGACAATGAATAAGAAAAAAAAAAAGCCCGTCCCACAGAGAGAAATACAACATGATGGGCAGGAGTCCGTGTCGAAGACAAGTAACGCGTTTGCGACTAGCCACAAGAGGCGGGAAAGTAGGGCACCCTAGGCGTCAGCCGACGCGAGACACACATATATGGCTAGGCAGCGAGCCATTGAAAGCTTGTTTATAACACTTGCACAATTGATCGAACCATGGAAAACGGCAGCAACCCTACCAAAACAAGGCCACCTAATCCTAGCTGAACTTTGCCACAAAGAGAGGTAGGAGAGATGCCTTGTTATGGGCAAGCGTGTACGCGGAGCTGTGAGGGCGAGGCAGGTTCTATAGCAGAGATATATCATCGGCACTGGGTAAATAGGGTATAGTGGAAACTGCGCAGAATGACCGTTAGGCAGCCGCTTGAAGTAAAAACTGAACGATGGACGGTAGCTGACAGCCAGACGGAGCGACGCACGACCAGGAGCGAGACGAGTGCACAATGTTAAATAGAGCAGAAGGAAAACATAATCGCCGTCGTTGACATCGACGAGCCTTTAGAGACAGAGGACAGGGACTTGAGATGAGATGCTGGAAAAGAGAATAGATCGACGGTTTCCTCAAAAGCAAGTGAAAAGAAAAGCAAAAATTTTTTGTTTGCTCTGAGAAGCGTTCTCTACATCATCATCGCAAACCCATTCCCATTGCCTCCACCACCAACGGTGACTGTGGGCATGCCGACACCAACACCCATTCCCATTCCAACATTCAAACTACTCATCGTAATGTCGTTGTCTCGCATCCAAATGGTACCATGAGCACTCCCACGTCGTGGCACACCGACTGTGTAGTCTCCATGCCCGTTGGGTCTAAGCTCGTAGACTGGGGATCCACCTCCCTGCTGCAAGGGCGATGCAATATTCAAATTCCCGCTACGGTCACGTACCGAAGAGACAGCTGTCGTAATAGTTGGCTTGTCACCAAATGGCTGATCATGTTCCATTTGCACGTCTCGCTCCCGATGGCCGCGGTTAGAGCCCACGCTTGCGGCGTCATCACTGTCTGGTGAAGCTCCGTAAGGAGAGTGGCCAAGCATCGATGCTTGAGGTCGCTGCATGAAAAAAGCCTGGGATGCAGGATCGTTGAACGGTCCAGAGATTGGTGACACAGACGAGTGAGAGGACATGGGAGACGAAGAGGAAGCGTGAGAAGGGCTAGCAGAACCATTAGAAGGAGGGTGACTACCTGCGTTGCTGTGACCCGAAGAACCAGAAGACATGCCATGGGATGAGGCGGGTGGAGTGAAGAGGGAGCGTTGAGCCTGCATCATTTGTTGGCCGTTCGGGTGTTGTCCATGGTACATTTGCGCCGCATTCCAAGCAGCAATCTTCTCCGACTCAAGGGACACATGAGAGTGGACCTGCTGTTGAGGAGGCTGGACAAATTGCGCTCCAGGGAAACCGTGACTATCATAGATGGCAGGCATAGAAGGATTCCCAAAAGTGACAGAAGTTGGACTAGCAATCATCGGACCCGCGTTTCCAGGCGCCGCGGGACGCGGGAGGATGTGCGCAAGATGAAGACCATTATTGTTACCAGCATTGTGATGATTCTGCTGCGAGGGCATATTGTGGGGGAATGTGTTCTGATTCTTGAGCAAGGCCATACGGGGATCTTCCATCTCATCAAGGCTGTTGCTAGGCATACCAGTACCGGAAGGAACAATAACATGACTAGGGGAATAACGATCATCTTCTTCATAACCAGGGTAGGAGAGAGGTTCATCGTCTTCCTCTTCGCCAGGGACGGCAGCGAGCACTTCGAGTTCGCCAGAGATCACCATGGAAAAGCCATCGCTGCGGAGGGGCTCCTCGATACGAGGGATACCAGCACGGTCACGCCACTCATTTAATTCTCGACGTAGAGCATCAGCCTCGAGCTTGAGAAGACGGAGCTCCCGGGCAGCGAGCATGCGGTGGCGTCGGGATGCATGAATATGGGCGATAGAAGAGTTGACGATGGAAGACTTGGATGGACGTCTGATCTGAGAAAGATTCGGCAAAAGAGCGGCAAGATCCTATTTGGAAGATAAGGTTCAGGGACAAGGACAAAGAGTGATGGACTGATTAACCACGACTTACAAGGAATCTGCCATTCAGAGTTTCTCGGCGTTGGCGCTCAACGGCATTGTGGGTTGCCCGGCGTTCCGCAGTGTTTGCCCGTCTGCTAGGCTTGCGTTTGACCTGGCCATTTGCGTTGTTTGCGGCCATGTTCATGTTGACTGCACCATTGTTATTGCTTGATTGTTGTTGTTGTTGACCCGGCTGCGAGGGCTGTGACACTGCCAGTGATGGTGATTGCTGAATTTTCTGCTCTGCCTGGGACATGGCCGGCGAGATGGGGGTGTGGGGAGTGTTGGACTCGTCTGAAGAAGGGGTACTGCTTGAAGAGAGAGTTGGGGGGATAGCGATAGGCAGGGTCATGGCCATAGAAAGTAATGCTCTTGGACAAGGGGGAAGGGGGGATGGTGTTGAGGAAGAGTACGGACTTCGCGATTGCTCAGCGGATGCCGTTGGTGAGAAAAGCTAGTGCTAGAGTTAGAGGTCGGAGACGCGAGCTGAGCTCAAGCGTATAGATGAGATGTAATCCTTTAGACACTGTGGGATGGGCGGAAAGTAAGAAGCCGGCAAGGGTCGCGAGATCTGCAATAATATAGGTGAGTGTGTTGTGGGGATATAGCGTAACGGACACGCACTCCAGGCGGTATCCTTGTAACGGCGAGGGTTAGGGCGGAGGAGAATGAAGAGGGGGGATGAGTACTGAGGGAGAAAGATCAGAGGACCATAAGAGGAGGAGGAAGGCCTTGGAAGGAATTGAAAAAAAAAAAAAAAAAAAAAAATTTGATTCTTATTATCTCTATTTCTCCGGTCCTGACCGATCAAGTCACTCCCCGACAGCGTCACGCAGATGACTAATATAGATCTCTCTCCCTCAAGCACGTCATCTCATCAATCTCTTTTCCCCTTACTCTCTTCAAATCCCGGCTCTTCGGTTCTCCCAATTCCCCCCGCTCCTCCACTCATCGGTCTGCTCAGATCTCCCCCGACTACTCTTATTTCCCTTTCCATCATCCCTCCATCCTCCTCCTTGCCAAGACTTTTTTCCATTTCGTAGTATCCGATTACTCACACCTCTCCCTTCTCTTCGTAATCTTCATTTCTCTACTTCCGAATTTCATTCTCATAAACTGCTTCACCCATTCACCCTTCTCAGATTCTTTGAAAAAAAAAAAAAAAAAAAAACTTTTCCATGGCAAAAGTATCTGGAAATTTCAAGGCGTATCCGCCGCTGTCGCTCTGTTTCACTACCTAGCAATGGTTTGTCAACCTTTCCATTCCAGTCTTACCCAACTCTATCTCGTGTGCAATCTCACTGTAAACAACGACCACCACAAGTCCACCTTCCATTTCCACCATTTTCCTCTAATCGATGAGTCTCCCCCCCTCCCCCCCCCCGCTAATCGCCGGATACCCCTCCACTCCTATTCGCATGTATTATTGGGTTATATGTGTTGGCTTGTACACCGAATAGTACATGTGCACGCCTTGATCGACGCGCCCTCTCCACCACTCGTGATGCGGGGTACACAAACAAACTGTGTCCTGGTGCCGCACCAATAGATACCTTAAATATCTGTTTCTATGTTTCTTCGGCTTGTGTGCCACGTAGCACATCGCATGCCTCGACATATTTGTGTATCGTCTTGTGGTTTCCTTGTCCCGTGCAGCTGTGATTGCATATGATGTTCCTCAGTGGTCCCCCGACGGACATAGCGAACACAACTCTTTCGCGTGGCTCCTTCCCATGCTGCCCCGTCACATGCAGTCGTTCTCTCGCTCGTCTTCCCCAGTTGTCCTATGTCCCTCGGGAGTCTAGCAACTCAAAATTTCTTTGGAAATCAACTGCATCTCACACACCTGATCCGGGAAGCCCAGGTACTTAGCATTCTGCGAAAATCTCAATGTTCTGCACCTGCTCATATCACTCTCCTCTCACGACCCGAGTCACGATGACTTCGTTAGCAGAAGGTGACCCACGTCATCGTTTTTTAATACATGGATACTCCAAGCTTAAGCCAAAGTGTTGGGGCAGAGTGCTACTGGGAGCTTCTCCTGCCCTCCTGGTCTATACTGTAGGTACAGACGATTCCGAATCGCACTACCCATTATCTGAATGATTTCACACATCTGATCGCCCTTTGAAAAGAATGTCAGGGTGACTATAGACACCATGGCTACGGCAATAATAATCTTGACTGATTCTTCCCCATCCTTATCCCACAAACGGTTATCGCAACTAGATTCGAGCACGTGAAATGATAATAATAATAATAATAATAATACCAAAAGCAAAGCAACAAAAAGTCACGTTTCTGGACTGGACGACTTACCAAGCCACAATAGAGAGTCATTTGTATTCTGAATCAGTCAGACAATCAAGAAAGAAAAAAAAAGAGTCTGGCAATCTGTCCAACTGTTTTACCATCATCTCCATCACTGTCACGCTTGATCGTCAGCAAAGAGGCTGTACACACAACAAGTTCTGGAACGGAAAAAACGGACAATTGCCTTTTTCAGGCTATATATATCAAAACCGGATACACTCCGTGATTTTAGTTGAGACCGAGGAATGGGCTATTTGGCTATCTATCACGGCCCGACCGATCCGGCCCTTTTTTTTCGGTAGTGGGAGGCCGTTCTAATTCCCAACCAAACTCAGATGCCTGATTGCACGGTTGCAGTAGGCCAAACCGCCGATGTCAAGCCTTATACCAGCTTCAGAAATATAGCCATTCGGCTCCGACTTCAGACTCTTTTTTTAACCTTTTTACTGAAAGCAGGGGGTCAAGTAGGAGGCGTTTAGTTGCTTTAGCGGCGAGTCCGAGTACATCAAAGCCCGGATGATCACGGATTCCTGTTATGGAAATATGTTACGCCTTTTTTCGCTTGTTTGGCTGGGCATTTCCTCACCTACTACCTCGTTGCCTTGGCCCTGCCCTGCTGGCCTGGAAATGCGGGGATACCTCTTTCCTTCGATCAAAACGTGTTTATCAAACCTTTTGATCCCATATCTCTGGCTCCTTCCTCCCTCAATAGTTTAGCTCCTGTCTAATTAATCTCAACAAGCACAAAAGAGAAAGTATCTGTTTCCCTTTCTTACCTTCCTCCTGTTCAATTGAATTCGTCTAGTGATGCTGATAGGCTCAAGGGTATTAACGGGGGCACTATCTGGGCTTCTTCGTTTCTTCGTGTACAATCCCACAGTTCGTCACCAGGTCCCTCTCGGTGACGCTCGGAGATGGAACATGACGCATCATCATCGTCATCACCTGTGTCTGTTTCGTCCAATGCGCGTTTTGAGCGCGTTCGAAGGTCCTCTGCGGAGGTTGTACAGAGCAATGTATCAGGTTCCCTTTCCCAGGCGGGTCTTCTCCACAAGCTACTCAATCCGAAACGAATAGGAAGTAACAAACTTCTTACAAGGTCCCTATCTGATTCACTCAAATATGTCGAATCTGATATATCACTGACGTTTGCTGGATGCTGGACCCCGGCTCTGACGGGTCATACATTGTCCACTCCGTCATTCACAAGCCTCTAACAGCGAAGCCTAAACAGTCTTCTTCCCCTGTACTAAAGTTAAGCTCACACATAAGCATATCGGCAGATACTGTACACGACGCAATCCGCCCTTTGACCCTCCCCCTGCCCCTGCTCCATCATCCCTTAATATCTCTCCACTCCTCTGCCCCTTCTCTATCGGACCAATCGCTTATAAGGCGCTCCTTTCACGACCCCTTCAAAAGTCAGCAATTCCGCTAGAGAGCCGCCAGTCACCAGGGTATAGGCGCAGTAGGCGCAATAACGCTCGATTGGCAGATAGCATGCGAGCACAAATCGACCACCTACCCCAACGATTTAAGCGGTCGTCCCAATTTGTATAGCTCAGCCTTATCGCCTTTCCAAATCGCCTTTCCACCCATGTTTTTTTTTTCTTCCTTCCTTTCTGGTTGGTTTACAGTTGAATTTTAATTAACTAATTAACTGACATGTTGAGTCATTCTGGACTATGCTGTTTCTTCTCAAATCCCAAGAATCGATTGGTTTCGTCTATGAAATACAAGGCCACTTTTAAAGCTTGATTTGATGCCCAGTCAAATGGGCATCATTTGCAATTTCACCCATCTTTTTCCATCAACAACTCTCACCTAGCCGCCACAGTTCCGCGGGCTTTGTCTGCCGCTCTCTTTCCCGCCCCACCCGCCCCGCCCTCCCTGCCTCTTTAGCTAAGCGCTTGTCTCGTGTTTTTTAATGCCACGCTAAGAAAAAGAGAGCAAGAGTTTTGATGGTGAGTGAGGGGATACCAATGTTCTTGGCATTGATAGCATCGAAAAAATAATTTCTTTCTGGGAGCTTTTGAGTCATGACACGCAATTCACAAATCACGAGAAGAGGTGGTGTCACCATTCACCGAGGTTCCCCCGGTGAACTTGGCTCTGTCTGCTGACGGGGAGGATCTGACAGGCAGAGTGATTATCACTGAATATCTGGAAAATGGATGATAGGCAGAAGACGGATGGACAGACAGACGGGCTAGATAGACAGACGTGGGGTTTGACGGAAGGAATGGCTATAGAACCTGTCATACACATTCTAATCGGCCCGTCATTTCCCCACAAAACTGGCTGCCTTGTCTGTCATGAGCTGTCTTGTCACTGCGCTGGGAACCCGCTGTCAGCTTGCTCATCCTTTATTTTTATTTTTGTATTTACAGTAACTGTGTATCTCACAGCCCACGAAACCAGAATAAATAAAACGAGATAGACAGAGATACAAACAAGGCAAGGTAAAGAATATCACGATATTGTACGACTTCCTTTTTTTACTCTTCACTCCCCAAAAAGATCCGTCCGGACGTTTTGTGTGTTGGCTGTTCTAAAGATACAGTAGTGCTGTGTGACTAGTGTTTGTACTAGTAGGGGGAAGGGGCAACGATTTTGAAGGCCGCTACTGCAAATTTTGGGGTGACTTGGCTTGATTGGATTGCTTTACATAGAACACCCCTGATTTTGGTGATGGGACAGAGGGCGAAGGGCAGGAGAGGAGGAGGAAAACAGAGCCGGGAAGATGGTAAAGTGTATTATCATGATTACTGAGTAAACCGAGAGAAGGCTGTGAGGGAACAGCGTTAACGCGACCCTGGATGTGAAAGTAATATACGGCGAACGGGAAAAAAAAGAGGAACTTGGTTGAACGCCTCGGACTCACCGAATGTTGCCGGAGGACCTTTCTCTCTATACCGAATAGCTAGGGATTGTTTATTGCATCTACCGAAGGGTGGGACTGAAAGTGGGAAGGTCGATACTATTACAAGCAGGTGTAATTTTTTTTGGCGCTTCTTCACCGTTCGCTCCTCGTCCTTCCCCTTATGTTATTAATTTTTGTCAGGTCCCAGAACCGTGGATCGTGGAAACAGGACTTGGGTTCTGACAAATTTAGCCCGTATTCAATACACGTATAATACCCATGGGGATTTTAATGGCTACGTTTTGCATGGTAGATGTTCCACATACCCTTGAACTGTTTCTAATACCTGTTACATGTAGGCGTGAAATGGGACATCTAAAGGAAGCAAGAGGGGAAGGAGAGATAAAGGGAGGTGGAGCTGCATGGGGAGTGTTTCGCTCGTTTCGCTTGGGAGCGAGAGTGTGATTTACAATCGCCTAGTATCTGGTGCCGACTCGAAGAAAAACAGGGGTCACTTAACTCCTTTGGTATTGAATGTCCGTCCATCCGTCGCGACGACGAATATTTACCTTCTCTCTTCGCATTCTCCTTCTTACTTGTTGCTCCTGCCGTACGTCTTCCCCGCCAATCTTCATGCCCATGTAGATAATCTGTGGCGGCGGCGATCAAATGTGGCGCATCAAAAAAAGCGAACAATGAAACTCAAAACACGAAGCGCGGGATGATGATGGTGTTGTTGATGTTGATGGTTCGTATTGACGCTACACTCGATCCAACGTTTGTCGTCCTTAAAGTGGTTATTCGGTTAGAGAAAAAAGATCAATAGTGATTTCTTGACTACGAGGGTGTTCTTTCTGAGGGGGTATATCTTCTTTTTTTTTTTCCAAGGGGCTGGCAGGGGGAGGTTGTTACATGGCTGTCTTCGTATTCCAAGGATCAGGAATGAGTTGTTTGACAGGTGTTAGCAGAGTGCTTCTGAGGGCAGATTAACGGCAGGTATAGTTAGACGGCGTAGCAGGACGTGGTCGATACGGAACAAGGCGATACCATATCGAAGCAACATCGTACCAACGAAACAGGAGGCCGAGGACTAGTTTAGAGCAGGGGTCGAGTAAGTGGCGAGCGAAGCGATACCGCAGCTGAGCGGCTACACGCCTCCCATACCTACAGCCACCCGGCGTGGCTCCTGTGTGGCCATTCATCGGTCCTGGTATCGGTGACGCGTGATTAACAGAGTTGCGAAATTGAGGGCAAAGGATAAGGGTTGTTGCCCGAAGTAACGGTAGCGATAGCAATGGAGACGCTTTTGAGATACCTTTGTGATAGACAAACACCTTTTCGTGTTGCTTATTTGTTACGAGAGTGGTTTTTCAAGAATTCAGGCACGAGGGCTCGGTGGCATTTCTTCCCCGTTCTGAACACTAGGTAAAAAAAATCCGATAAGAGATACCTAGAGGGCTTCCCTCCGCAGTTTGATGATCGGAGGAGAGGCGGAATTATGGAGGTGAACAATGGGAGCAGTAATGTGCATTTAACGCTCCAGTTATTCGAATATCTCCTCCTGTGCATTGTACAAGAGAGCAGAAGTCTCGTAGATACACCGCCAAGTTGAAAATCATTGCATGTATGGACACAATGTTCGCCACGCGCAATGCGTCTGGCCAAATGAGATTGGCATACTCTGGCAAATAGACGCTGCGGTGACTTGAAAAAGAGGCAGAGTCGCTATCAAGATTGTACTGTTGTATACATGGGAGGGAAGGTGCCCTGGCAATTTTTTTGGAGGGTGTTGATGATAGGATCAACGTCTGCAAACTGTGGCTTTGCGTTGAAGGATATCGTCTAAACAGATAATAAGCACCGTGTCATAACAGATTACGACGGATAGTTAGAAATAGTAATGGTCACTGTCTTTCTAGTCAGCAGTACCTGAGTAGTTGTTCTAACCATCAAGACTGCGGCTGGGTCGCAATTGAGAACAATCAATTGTGTAAGGCTCCTCAAGCAATAATTTTTCTGTTGTACTCTAAGATGAAACACCTTGTGCATGTGCCGCAGGTTCAATAGAGGATATTCAGGTACGGAGAGCACGGCTGCATGTGGCAGAGTTATCAAGGGAACACATCCCTGGTAGCATGAGATATTAATTAGTCCTTGGGGAAAAGGGGTATTTGATTTCTTCTCCATTCCAGTCTTAGTGCGAGACGAGGCTGTTCAAGTTGTTGTACAGTACAAGACTGAGTGTTTTGGAGCTGAGTTTGGATCCCTGAAAGCCTACGGTCTTCATGGGCGTCTCAATGCGGCGCGTCACAGTATCCAGTGAGGGCCTAAACACCTAGAGCTGAGTGAAAAGCATTGTAGAGAAGACTCGGACCATGGTACCAGGATGTTCAAGTTGGTGCTATGACCAAAAATAGACCAATAGTGAATGTGGGAATTAATTCACAACTCGGAGCACTGTAACCGACAACGTCACTGCGCAGCGCCGCTCTTGTGCCCAGCATGGATTAGTCTCATTGCCTATTACACCTGTTCCAGCTTTTACTCCTCTCCTGCCGCCACGGAATGCTCAGTGGCAGTTTCACTGAATATTTGGCCATCAGGTTCAGCATAACGTCACTCCGGGCGGTAGCGCCAATTAGTATCCTCTATCTAAGTATATCAGCCTTCTACGGAAAACTATTGATTTCACCATGGGTTGGGTTTATGGCCTCGGTCGAGGCCATATTCTACCTGGCTGTCTACCTTCCACGGCGTGCGAGGCTGCAATCGGTGAGCACTCAATCTGGCTTTGTCTGCGTTGCGGGCGTGGTAACAGGTATAACAAGCCTCCAACATATCCGCAACCACAACTCTCCAGACGCCAACGCCAAGCTACTTTCGAAAGATGCGCTGTAGAACTTCCCTCACTACCTCCACCAAATGGTCCTTACCCCATGGGATGGCTACTTCCACATGCTCACCCACGGGAGTTCAAGCGTGACAACGTAGTGGAATGGCTTCTTTGGGCGTTGTTCGCATGCGATAAAGAACGTGCTGACCTTGAGGAGTGTGGAGAAGAAATTAATGGATATATCAGAAGAATTGAAGAAATGCTTGGTAGACAGCTGGAGGACGGTCGCGATGACGAAGTGACGAGTATGCGCCTCGCCCTGGACCCTGTTCAGATACTCCATAGGCCGTTCATGTGGTATATTGTGGGTGTTGCTAGCCTCATCCACGTGGCTTAATATCGATTCAACTTCGTTTGTAGATCGTTGGCATTGTCGATGCTTGGACGTCCTTTACACTTGCTTCTCTTGGGTTTCACCACTATGCTCCAAGTGGTTGGTTCTCAACCTTTCCTCCTCGACCAATCTTGACTACCTTTTCTCGTCCTGCTGCGACTCATGATGATGTCCTACTTCCTTACTGGTATCGTCCCCATCGAGCGAAGGACAAGTTACCCGTTTTGTTTATTCACGGAATTGGTGTTGGTATTTGTTATGAGACTTCTCACTAGGATTCGCTGATGTATCCCTTGTAACAGATAGGCCTATATCCGTATATACCATTCCTTCGCGAACTTGCGGAGTCTCAACCAGACGTGGGGATCATCCTCCTCGAACTACTTCCTCTGAGCATGCACATGACCTCCGCTTCAATTCCGCCACGTCATGAAATGCTCAAAGCTGTAGAAGATATCCTTGAATCATTCAATATAGAACGTGTCGTCCTTGTTGCACATTCTTATGGGACCTTCATTGCTGGGTCTATATTACGCTCGGGGCTGGATGCTCATTCAGCCTCACAACAAGCGCCAATACCCCAATTGGCCAGCAAAATTGCTCGTGTCGTGCTTGTTGATCCAATACCCATTCTTTTGCACCTTCCTCCTGTCGCGTACAGTTTCTTGTATCGCGAACCGCCTCCATGGTCAATATGGTGGCGTAAAGGCTTAATACGAGACGGAACAAAAAATCTAAATTTGCATACGAATCTCAATGCTGCGGGGGCATGGCAGCTATGGTATTTTGCGAGCCGTGATGCCGATGTTGCGAGGACTCTTATGCGTTCATTCTTCTGGATGGAGGGTATTTTATGGAGAGAGGACGTTGATCGCTATATTGCAGGGGATATTTACCCAGATGGGACAAAGCCTCATAGAGAAGATGGAAGGACAGTGGTCGTCGTTTTAGCAGGCCAGGACCAAATTGTTCCGGCAGATACGGTCTGGCAGTACTTAACAGGAGAAGAGGTGCCAACTCCCCGTTGGGTTGGAGTGGCTTGCGGAAAGTCGAAGAAGGGGCGTCCTAATGGCGATATCAGAGAGGCCGGGAGGAAATTGAACAACATGAGATCCACGAGTGCTGCAGAAAGATCCTGTGAGGATACTGGACAGGTCCAAAGATTGGAGGTACTGTATTATGATGACATCGATCATGCCCAAGCATTTGATAGGAGAGAAGTGCAGAAGGATATGGTGGAATTGATCTGCCCCCTGGTCAGGATATAGGCAATTATTACTATTACTACAAGTTTACAAATGTACGTCGTCCGTGTACTGCCGAGTTGAACGTGTGAGAGTGGTGGGACGTTGTTCCTCGGCAATAAGCGCTGTAATTGATTGCAAATAATAGCAAACACGACCATCGTGAGAGCCCATCAATTCTTACTTTGTAACCCCTTCAACAACAACTGCCATTATCCTCTATCATCCCGAGTGTCCGTCGCAATGGGTAAGAAGAAAAATAAGCAGGTTTGCATTCTATTATGCTCTATGTATGTGTGTGAACTGTTCGTTTCTAGATTCTCCGACCTTGGTGCTGGTACTGTGAGAGAGAATTTGAAGATGAAAAAGGTGTGTAGTTATCATCTGTCGTTTTTCTCAACTACAATTTTCGCGGCAGTGCTTATGCAGCATCAGAAAGCGAAGCATTTCAAATGCCAGATGTGTCCGAGGAGATTAAACACAGCAGGTGGCTTGGCGGTTCACATTCAACAAGTACACAAGCTGGAACCAGAAAAGTGCGCTTTGCTTCCATTACTCTACCCCACTTAATCCAAGTTAACACGCATACACAGCCTCCCCCGGATTGAGAATGCACTTCCGGGTCGTGATGGGTACGAAGTAGAGATTTTTGGCATGGTTGGTATCCCTGCTCCTGATATTGCGGATTACAAGCGTCGCAAAGAAATAGAGCTTGGCCTTTCAGCCGGTTCAATATCACAACCCCCTCAGAAGAAAGCAAAGGTTGAGAACAAGGTTTATTCCGAAGATGATCTCAAAGCCCAGCTAGAGGCGCACAAGGCCCTCATGGGCGTTTCTTCGGGACCCGAGAAGCCTCCTTCTGGTGAATCAAGTGCTGTGTATGGCGCTCCTCCTCAAGCATATGTATCTCCACCCGTCCCTGCAACGCCTGTTGCCCCGCCCGCAGGAGCCATGTCACCGGCGGTACCTTTACCCTTTCCACCGCCGGGTGTCACTCCTCCAATCCCGCCTGGTGTATCGCCACCCCCGGGCGTCATGCCCCCCTTCCCACCAGCTATTCCGGGTATGCCTCCAGGGTAAGTTGTTCGAACCAATTTGTCAGCCTACATTCTAACTTTAGGCCGGCAGTCCACCCCCTCCAGGGTTCCCAATGCCTCCTGTATTTCCGCCTGGTGGACCTCTTCCACCTCCTGGTCTTGCTCGACCGCCAATTCCCCCGCCAGCTTGGATGCCACCCTCTGGTAGTACTCTACCGGGTGCGCCCGGATTCTCCCCAGTCCCTGCTGCAGCACCAGCACAGCCTCCACTACCTCCGCAGTTTGTTCCCGCGTCGCAACCGCCGTCATTTACCCCAACTATTCCAACCACACAAGGTCAATATGATGCTAATGCTCAGCTTAGGCCTACACAGCCAACTCTTCCTAATCCTGCCCTCGCACAAAAGAACCCAGAGTTTAAGAAGGCAACTGAACTCAAGTATCAAGATGCTAACTTTGCACCTGTAAGTTATCATTCGACTTTGAATGTCTGACATGAACTTATCGTGTTACAGGAGGAGCACAGAGCTCTGTATTTCAAGTATTATTATGCTAAACCAGTAGAGAATGTAGCACCACCAGTTGAGGAACCTAGGGGCAAGAAGAGGGCAAGGGCGGAGGACTTCCTTTGAGCGCTGTGCGTAACAGCAATGATGTTTCGCCAGACTTCTTTTCCGACCATCTCCTACTAAATTAGACTCATTTCATGTGCCTTCTCCAATTTGCCGCAATCCAACGTGTGCAAGGAGATTGAGAGACTCATCAGTCCGTCCTCATTCAATCTCGCCCTCTTTGCGATTCATTACTCATCGCTTCCTTTTTTTATTATCTTCCTCGTACATAATCAACCCTCAGTCGTACACTGGTGACACCCCAAGGCAGGAAAGCGGTAGGCCATCATCATACATCCCCCCTTTACCTTTTAGCTGGTCAGATGAGATCTGGCCATAGTTTACTGTCTCCCAATATTGTCATGTATGTGTATTACGGTCGGTCTTTCCTTCCGGCTCTTCTTCCTTGTTTCGAGAATGAAGAAGGTTTGTGGATTGAAACTGTGTTGAGTTGACGTGGTATAGTTTTTTGTGAAGGCGTTTCGTGTTTGCCACGGATAATTCACTCATGACGAACACATCTTGCTCATTTCACCAATTCATGAGGATATTCCAGTCCGTACTCACTTAGTCCTTGGTTTCCTTTGTGTGTGAACGTATCTTCCCTTGCAGGTTCAACTTCTGCTAACAAAGAAAGGGATTCCAGGGGCATTTCGGCATGCTCCTGGTTTATCGCATATTGGAATGATTCATGCACCCCTGCACTGGGTACCATTCCAAGGGGCCTGGAGATCTGATGTATGCATGCTTGATGTGAGTGCCGTTATTACTTGCAATTAGATAGCTGTGTGTATGCAGCTGGAGTGGAATATATTTGATAATTCTCCAATATTACCAACATGAGATTCTTTGGGGCATTACGACAGCAAGAGTTGTAAAAAAAGGTCTGGTGATGATCCTCAGCCCAAATCCCTCTACTCTCTGACGACTGTGCATCTAGTGCAGCAGCGATGAAGTTAGGATCACTGAACTTATCCTAGTGAGATGAGCTGATTCAATTTGCTCAATGTGGAACTTCAACTTGTAAGGAGACCGTGAAGTGATGGTGAGAAGACAAGATAAGCAGAAAGCAGTTGGACTACTCGATGACGCCTAGGTGATCTTCTTTGATTGTTCCGATGGCAAACTTTGGGGAAGAGAAAAAAGCAAGTCTTGAGAAAAATTTTACCAGGACCAGAGATTAAAATACTACATACAATTTCTGTTGCGTCGACACGCGTTCCAACGATCTTTAGTCGTACTTTTGTGTTCTTTTCGATGATCTAAAAAAAGGAGTAATAGAATGAATGGTAAATGGTAAATTTTTCATTGTGTTGAGTGATATGGAACGTACTTGCTCGTCTGAGGCGAATGAAGGTGGGTTTGAGTTTGGGTCGAAGCGCATGTCGGGGTGGATCAGCTGGAAGACAGAAAAAAGGGATTTTATGAGTGGATGAGCCGCAGAAGGGAGGAAGGCGGTAGTACCTGGTGTGAGACAAAAACGCTAAGTGGGCCAACGTCTGCGAAGAATCCCATCTAACACACAGGCGCGCGCATATACACAAACAAGACATGTTCAGGGATACGCATTGTGACTTAGCGAACCATCGCGAAAAAAAAGGAACATAATAAAGGACAAACCTTGCTAACGTTATTCACGACACCATCTACGACTTCTCCCTTGAACGGCTTGAACACGATCGCGCGGTAGCGCGTGATGAACTCTGCCTGGCCGCTGCCACTGAGAACCATGCCTTTTCCAATGTCGAGAATCGAGACGACGGCGATGATGTACCCAAATTGACCGGAACAAGTGCCTTCGACGTCCGAGTACAGTTTGGACTCGAGGAAGTTGAGCATCCGGGGCCCAAAGTAAGATGGGTGCAGAAGGATGGTGTGGGTTAGTTCTTTCTGTTCGTACAGTTGCGAGGTGAGTTGGAGGGTGATGGGGATTGGTGGGGATTGAACTTACGATGAAGAACATGGCTCACAGCATTGATTTTGGAGAGGAAGGGGAGATGCGTACGATATTTTCGACGGTCAGTGACATGTGGGAATATTGTTCCTAAACGAGTATAATCAACTTAAACACCAGGCCTGAGCCAGTGCAAGCCTGTACAGTACTACCAGTAGTGGGCCTATCTCATTGGCACTGGCAGGTTTATGATCGCTTCTCTAACATAGCGATATCACATTGCTGATTAGTTGATTATCAACGTGATCCCCGAATTCTCGTGATTAGTGCCTTCAAATCTCAACTTGACTACGGCACCCACTTTCAAGTTTGCAATCAATCTGGAAACAGAATTGCTATCCAGGCATTATGTCGCCATCTTCAAAGACGAAATCTCTTATGAAACTTTATATAATATTCAGGTATGTATGTTCATTTAAAGTGCATATCTCCTTTGATAAATAGTCTCATTTGCTACTTTTCTTTTTACTTTCCGAATAGCAACTGTGTGTTGTACTCGCTGCGTCAAGTCGCACTGCCTTCCTTCCGGTGATCCTACGTTGATGCAGGCAGTCTATGTTACACTGATGAAAGTTTCGCTACGATATTGATCAATCAATTGATATATTCGATTGACTATAAGTCGCATACACTCCCTGTTAATTACTACTCACGATTTCCAATAGACACAGTACCCGTGCTGGTAGGTTCCTCACCCTCAGGCTATGAAATGAAGTCTCATGTGATACAGTTTGCTGGCTCCGTGTTGAGCATGATCTTATATGGCATCCTCATAGTACAAACATGTTCGTCTCCTTTTCTTTAGCTATTATCCCACTCACGTTGCATTATTATTCAGACTTGTATTACCTCGCTTTCCCAGGTGACCGGACATGGATCAAAGTCATCGTTTATACTACTTTCTTCTTGGAAACGACTTTCACCATCTTTGTCGCCATTGTATTCTACTACAGCGGATTAATGAGTGGTCAAGTCACAGAAGGAACAAAGGCTTTCATAAATGGACTGATCATTTCAGGAGGCATGATGTCAGCACTAGGTTGGTCCCTTACATTTACGCATAAAGAAATTCTGATGTGCGCCAGTCTTGTTTATAACTTCCATCACTTATATATACCGACTTTGGATTGTGACTCAATCAAGGGATCTGTCCATCATCTTGTCCACTGTGAGTGTTCTGCTAATAAGTATTGTGTTGAGACTCAGACAATGGTAGTTGACATGTGGAGCAACTATTGCCGCTTGCTCATTTTTTTCTACAACTCTAAATCGAGTGCCGCGCAATGCCTTATTTTCCTTTTCAGCAGAAGGGCTAGATGTGCCAGTGACAGGATTTGTATGTTGTGTGAAACAAGCACCTGGATTGCTGAAGCTCATCTCGCTCCCTCGGCAGATATGGTTTGGGACAGCGATTACCCGTGAAATTTTCATCGTGACTACCATGGTTTACACTGCAAGTTTTTAACCTTTCTATGTGTAGAGTAGTGGACGTGCTGATGTTTTCACAGCTTGCAAGGAAAATACCATTGTCAAAAGAAATAGGCTGGAAATTTTCTCACTTGCAATACCTCATCGCCGAAACTGGAACAGCAACAGGTAATTGCAAAAACGTCACTTGACTGCCTGACTACACCATCTAACATCAAAATAGCTACCATCCATATTTTTACTCTGATATGCCTGACAACTAGTAACTGGATGATAGTCTTTGCACCCATGATTATCCTATCCAAGGTTTATTCAAATTATGATGTTGCTCCTCAACGATAGGATTGATATCTCGGGCTCACGGAGAAAACTACCAGCTACGAAAATAGCTGATCCAGACCCCAGGACACTGGGGCTCCGGACGCTCCATTATGAAACTAGGTATAACATTCGGGTCAGGGGAATGTCCGAGCAGAAGCCAAGGAAGTTGAATACCTATTTTGTGGGCCACTGTTACCAGAATAGGTATGATGGCAGAAAGAAATGTGCGCGAATGTAATTAGTAAAGCGGATTAGGGTTTGTTACATGTCAGGTATGATAGGGTAATTAAGAAGTGCAGATATGTTTTAAAAATGGTAGAAATGAGCCTGAACATAGACACTTATTGGGTATCTGCTCAGTAGACAGGTTATCAAGGAGCGACTGGTAGATCGATTTTTTTATGGTTCAAATGTTCGGTAAAACGACCACAATACAATTAGGACTACGGTCAACTGGTTCCGGTCTCTACGGAGGGACTGTTACTCTTGGTTTCCTACATTTTGAGCAGAAATTCAATCCTAACATGACTGCAGTGCCTACTTATACAACTGGACAAAACAGAATCCTGTTACAGTATATTGCCTTGGTGCATTTGTAGAGCTGTATGGACTTGGCTACCAAAATGTTGAAAGGACAACAACAGCAACACACAGCAGCTAGTTAAGTAAGATTTTCACTTACAATCTAGAGCAGTGTCAAGAGAGAGTAGCGTATAGCAAGGATTTCAAGAGGAGGCAAAGGCTTGACAATTGATAGAACATAGTTCATTATTTTTCTACCTACAGAATACATGGCTTTTATATGTCGAAAGGATGACAACAGCAACATGCAGCAGCTAGTTAAGTAATATTGAGAAGACTGGCTCCCAGAGGGAATTGCCCAGTCTGGAATGCCTTGTTATGCCCTCTGTTGAGAAGCGACTGGCTCCCAAAGGGAGTTGCCCAGTCCGGAACGCCTGCGCAAAGCGCTAGGCTAATCCCTAGGGGAAGCAGTAGCTAAGAGATTACTTACTTGTTAGTAAGTTGCTTATGGCTACAACTAGAAGCTCTGTAAGAACTTGTATTTCTA
>KZ302190.1:0-35387 GCA_002554575.1 Amanita thiersii Skay4041 | reverse complement strand
GTACCTTAAACTGGGGGCTCAAATGAAAGCTAGGAAGGTAGGCTATCTTGGTAAATATAATTACAATTTTATACATTTTATCAGATTTGTTATTAACCATTCAATTGAAATCACCAAAACATTGCAACGCTTTTGGAAGTCACTGTATACTTGGTCTTTGGCTTACTGCCTGAGCACTGAGATAGATGTCCCTTACACTATGAGCCTACCAATCTAAAGCAGGGCAGTTAGTGGAACAAGTCTATGTCCTGCAAACTTCACAAGAACTTAATGCAAAATTACCAGCATACTGCCTCCCCTTTAGAAAGGTATTTGAGAAGAAAACTTTCAACCAACTACCACCTAGAAGACCTTGGGACCATGCAATTGAATTGGTCCCAGGATCAAAACCTTTGGACTGTAAGATTTATCTGATAAATCCTACAGAACAAAAACAGTTGGACAAGTTTCTCAAAGAAAATCTCGAAACCAGTTGCATTCAACCAAGCAAATCTCCCATGGCTTCCCCTTTTTTCTTTGTAAAAAAGAAAGATGGGTCCTTACACCCAGTTCAAGATTATAGAAAATTGAACCAGATGACAATAAAAAACAGATATCCCCTACCTCTGATTAGCAAACTCATTGACAGACTATCAGAGGCTAAGTATTTTTCAAAAATGGATATCCGTTGGGGCTATAACAATATAAGGATCAGAGAAGGGGATGAATGGAAAGCCACATTCAGGACAAATTGGGGACTATTCAAACTGCTTGTTATGTTCTTCAGGTTGACAAACTCACCAGCCACATTCCAGACAATGATGAACAACATCTTTAGGAATGAAATAGCTGAAGGATGGATGAGCATCTACATGGACAACATCCTTATCTTTACTAAAACCCTGGAGGAACATGAGCAGAGGGTAGCGCAGGTATTAGCTAAACTAGAAACACACCAACTATCACTTAAACCAGAGAAATGCCAGTTCAAGAGAACTGAAATTGAGTTTCTGGGATTAATAATATCTGCAAATACCATTCAAATGGACCCAATAAAGGTGAAAGGAGTATTGGAATGGCTGGCGCCAACTTGCAAAAGAGAAGTGCAACAATTTTTGGGATTCTGCAATTTCTACAGACAGTTTATAGAGGGATTCGCAAGGATAGCAAAACCTCTGACTAAACTAACTGGCAAAGTAGATTGGCAATGGGGAAAAGACCAGGAACAAGCGTTCAATGGTCTTAAACAATGGGTAACTACCCAACCAATCCTAGCCATCCCAAATACCACTGCACAATTCCAAATCAAGTTGGATGCCTCTGATTTTGCTATTGGAGGGATTTTATCCCAAGTTCAGAGCGACAGTACATGGTGACCTGTAGCATACATGTCTCATGCACTAAATGATGCCAAGCAAAACTATGAGATTTATGACAAAGAAATGCTCACAATAATGACATGTTTCTATGAATGGTCCCATTATCTTAAGGGAGCAGAAAAGGAGATTGAAGTACTTACTGATCATCAAAATTTAACATACTTCTGAAAACTGCAGAACCTCAATCGCCACCAAGCTCAATGGGTAACAGACCTCCAGGATTATAGATTCATTATCAAGCACCAATCTGGAAAGGCAAATATGAAACCTGACCTACTGTCCCAATGAGCTGGTCACAAAAGAGGAGACAATGACAATAAAGATGTCATCCTCTTAAAAGATCATCTATTTATCGGAATATATGATGATGACAGGGCTCTCAGTGAAACAGAAGACAAAATTGCCAAAATCCCAAAATGATTCTGGGATAAACAGGTTTCAGATGCAATCAGTAGAAAGGATCCAGAATATTGGATTGATAATGGAATCATCTATTGGCAAAATTGCATCTATGTACCAGTTAACAGGGAGATCAGGGACTTTATCATCATGGTCTGTCACAGTTGGGCAATGAAAGGTCACCCAGGGGTAGCTAAAACTATTGAGTTCATCACTTGAAACTACTGGTGGCTGAATATGAAACCCAATGTGGAACAGTATATTAGAGGATGTGAAGGATGTGCTATCAACAAACCAAACCAACAGAAAAAACAAGCACCTTTACATCCCAACGATGTACCCCCTGAACCCTGGCACATGGTATCAGTGGACTTTATAGGGCCATTACCAGAGTCAAAAGGATATGATACAATCATGGTCATAGTGGATCACTTGACAAAAAAGGCATACTTCATACCAACCAACGCCAACATCACAAGTCTCAGAACAGCCACACTCTATAGGGATAACATCTTTAAGGAGCACAGCCTACCCAGGAAAGTCATTAGCGATCAAGGCTCCCAGTTTGTATTGGGATTCATGTGAGATCTGTACCAGGTTTTAGGAATACAGGCAAACTACTCCATGGTGTACCATCCCCAGACAGATGGGCAGACAGAAAGAGTAAACCAAGAACTGATCGAATATCTACAGTTTTATATTAACCACCGACAAAACAACTGGGCTGATTGGCTAGCAATTGCCCAATTCTGTCATAACAACAGATCACATCATGCAACTGGGTACTCACCATTTATGCTCAATGATGGACACCACCCATATACTGGAGTACAACCTTTGATAGTGCCAACCAATGATTCAGTGGACTCATTTATTACTAAAACAAGAAAAGCACTCAAGGACACAAAAACTTCCCTACAAAAAGCCAACATCAAAATGAAAAGAACATACAACAAAAAGAAAGGGAAAGCAATCAAGTATACTGCTGGATCAAAGGTGTTACTGGATGGAACAAACCTCAATATCAATATACCCTCCAGAAAACTTGGCACTAAATTCCATGGACCCTTTACAATCAAGGAGAAGGTAGGTGAGTCAGCATATTGGTTAGAACTACCACGACACTGGAAGATTCATGATGTATTCAATGAATCCTTACTCAAACCATATACCGCGCCTACATCTCCTGGTCAAATTGTGAATCCTCACCCTCCTCCTGAATTAGTGGATGGAAATGAAGAATACAAAGTTGAGGAAATTTTAGACAGCAGGGTACAACGAGGAGGCCAACTAGAATACCTGGTGAAATGGCTTGGATACCCAATGGAGGAATGCACGTGGCAACCCACAATGGATCTAGAGAATGCTCAAGAGAAGGTCAAGTCCTTCCACAAGAAACATCCCACTGCACCTCATCCAATAGCACTTAGACAAGTTGAGTTTAAATGCTATGAGAACCATACTGAGCCACACACACCATGGAAACTATTTGGCTGGGAAGACAGAAAGTTTGAGAGGGAGTATTTAGAGAAGTTGGAAAGGAACTGGAGAATTTGGAAAGGTGCAAGGCAGCAGGCCAACTCCTTATGATTGTGTGGGTGCAACCTTAAGGAGGGGGTAATGTTACAATTTCTCTTTTCTTTTCCTTTTCTTTTTCTTTCTCTTTTCTTTTCTTTTCTTTTCCCACTCATCCTTAGCGCCGACTTAGACACGCATCTCTCTTTAGTGCCAGACTTAGTGCACGCCTCCTCCCATTCCTGTTCTCGAAGGTCGGTGGTTCAATTCAGCCCATGACCACTCTTTTATTGATTTTGTTGTACTTAAACCATTGTTGTAGTGTATTTACTCTTTAGCTCTTTCATAGTTATCCGCTGTATAACTTCAAGTAAAGTCTCACCTATATCACTTCTCTTCTTCAGTCTCTGGAGTGACACCTGAGGGAACTTGTTGGATCACAGTAAAGGAAGTTAACAGTGAGGTTCTAACAGGCCTACTCTATGTCAGCAACTGCCAACTTCAACTCAAGAACTTGTAAGGGACATCTATCTCAGTGCTCAGGCAGTAAGCCAAGGACCAAGTATAGGACTTTCAATGATGAGCGGCAATGGCGAAATACAGTAACCACTGCTTAGATGAGATGTAGATATGCCTGGTCACCAGGTAGAGCGATGCTCTAGGTAGTTCCTCAGACAATGAGAGTGAAGTGAGAGTAGAGGGAATACTTGTATTGAAAGCCTAGGGAATCCTAGGCAATGTAGCTACTGTTTATATACATGAGGTGGTAGCTAAGACGAACTAAAAGGAAGTAATGAAACAGGTACCATCCTAAATATAACTACTCCTGGTTGTAGCATGAGTAAGGATGTTAGTAAAGCGATGAATAAGGAGACCTGGGGACCAGAGTACCCCGAGGTAGTAGTCAGGATGGATGACTACAGATGAAACGACTGTCCAAGTCAGTATGTGGTCAATAATCACATTTGAATAAACAAAGGTAAACAAAGAAGTGTCGAAACATCGAAAATAGGGGCTGCATAGTAAAAGGGGCGCTTAGGGGTTGAACCTTGAGTGCTGAAGGTTGGAGGGTGTAACAGAACTGTTCACTCTTTAGATGAGATGGAGAGACTCTTTCAGATAGGATTTCTGACCACTAAAATGTAACTACAACTACACACTAGGTGGTGGTAGCAGGAAGAGATGAACTTAGAGATGGGAAAAAGCAACAAGTAAAACAAGTGAGTATATAAAGGAACTGTCAAAATTATATGCTCACAAATAATTGGAGACATCTGTCAATAATTCAGATAAGAGATTGATTAGATGATGAGGAAGATGACAATCATGTTCTGTCATAAGCAGAATCAAGTCATTATGAATCATCATACTGTAACTCACAGTTGACATGACATAAGAATGTAGTTGTCCAATAGACAATACACTCTCATACTTGACATGACATGTGAAGAATTGATAATCCACTTAATCAGCACCTTCATATGTCTGACATATCATGTATTTTTCTTCTATTCTTATACTCAGTCTGTAGTGTATAAAAGCCATGTATCTTGTAGCTAGAAAAATAATGAACTTTGTTCTATCAATTGTTGAGCCTTTGTCTCCTCTTGAAATCTTGCTACATGCTACTCTATCTTGACACCACTCTAGATTGTAAGTGAAAGTCTTACTTAACTAGCTGCTGTGTGTTGCTGTTGTCATCCTCTCAACAGGGGGTTTATATACCTACTGACTACTACTATATATAGTAGTTGCACAGCCAAGCACAGCCATGATCCTTCTAGAACATTCTCCTTCTAGAATGTTCTACAAACTACTATATAAGTAATGAACCCTGACAGAGTGGCACAATGCATGATGTTGAAGCCAATCCTGATGTGTCCCCCCCCCCTCCTACCTCTGTTGTAGGAGTCACTAGGTCTGCTCTGCCCAGACCTCCACACCCCACAGGACCCAGTCCTGATGAATATACAGTCTACAGTACCACCCCCCTCCTCCAATCCCTCCATGGGCTCAACTTTTTTCACTCACTCACATCAAAACAACACTTTCAAAGTCATGCATAAAATTCTTTCAATCAATTGGACCAAGCAAAAGAAGAAGAAGAAAAAGATGTCAGAACAATGACAGACATGAAACCAAATAAAAAATAAATAAAACAAAAAGTTCAAAAAGATCAAACAAAACAAAATGAAGGAAAAGAAAAGAAAAGAAAGAAAAGAAGAAAAAAAAAACCAAACCAGGGGGAAACCTGTTGGGGACCAGATTGTTCATACTAATTTTGCATGCAGATTGTTTGACAGTGGTGATGCAGAACATTGTGCATGTGTATGTATGTGTGTACGTGTGTATGGATGTGTATGTGTATGTACAAGGACAGGAGAGAGAGAAGGGAAAAAAAAAAGTGTAGTTGGGAAGGCCTTCAGAGAAGGAAGGATATGACAAAACAAAACAAAAAAGGCACCAAATGGCGAGAGAGAAAAAGAAAGACAAAAATTTTGTTACATGAGAAGGAAAGGAAAAACCACCAAAAAAAAAAAACAGTAACCGATAACGACGACACATGACAAGATGATGGATGGATAAGAGGGAATGAGGGGAAAAAAAGGAAAAAAAAAAAAAAAACAAACAAACACTGTAAATGGAGATGCCTAACCTGGAAATTAAGGCGACAATGAGCAAGTCCCGACAGACTGGGGTGGGTAGCACGACAACGGACAAGAGGGAAAGAAAGGAAGAAAAAACCAAGAAACAGAAACACGCAGTACAGAGGGCGATGGTGGCGGCGGCTCAGTAGAGGAGGATGGGAAAAATATGCGGAACGACGGGTTACCATCCCCCAAACCAGGATCACTAAAGCCGATGGGCGGAATTCATAGGGCGTCCCTTCGCAGAGAGCCACCCGACCAGAAACGACTAGAAAAATCGACCCCTCTGTCCAGAGATAGAAACCAGCAGATGAAAAAAAAAAAAAAAAAAAAAGCGCCATAAAGAGCTTTTAAAGGAGAGAAGAGAATGAAAGAAAAGCCGCACTGCGAAACGTTTCACTTTGCACTCCCCTTCCCCCTACCCACGTGCGCCAATATACAAAAGTCGGGCCATCGTCACCTCTGCATCTAACAGAAACGCCATCCCCAGATAAAAAGCATGAACTACACGCTGTAACATTGTCATCTAAAGCGGCCTGGATTCATTTTTAATCCCTGATTAACCATAAAAAGCGATAGCAAGGGAGTGGGCGAGGCCGAATATTAGCACTAAAGCAGTAGGAGGCTCATGAAGGAAACACACGCTACCGATCCGTGAAAAGACCAGGAAGATCTTTCATATCCAGCAAATGCACGCCAGCATCTTCGAGTTCTGTCTCTACTTCAACCTCGATCTTCTTGGCAGGGGTGATACCACCCCCATGGAGAACCTCTATCCTGTCATATGTAGCATGAGCACCTCTAATTAGGATAACCTCGTTCCCCCGGAAAAGAGCAGCATCACAGGTAGCGCGGATAGAAAAATCGGACTGAAATCCGACAACGACGATCTCGGCTTCTAATGGGATAAGACTGGGGAGAGGAGTGCCAGCAAAGGCATTATTTTTCATCTTATCGATGACGATTTCGTTTGGGAGAACGGGGAAGATGAGTTGCCAACCTGAAGTGTTTGGCTCATCTGGCTCACCGACGCCGCCTGTATTGCGGACGTGGATGATGAGAGGAGGGGGGATGGCGCTTCGTGCTTGGGCGAGGATGCGCTCGAGATTATTGCGAACAGTATGTGAAGCAGGGACGCCTATAGGAGGTTCTGAGAGCATGGCGACCTGCATGTCGAGGAGGAGGAGAACATGATGCTTGTTTGGAGCATCGGCGACGGAGGGCATAGTTGAAGATGATGGTCTGGTGCCGTTAGTGGCGGTGCTGGGAGTGGAGGATGGCCTGGGAATAATGGAGCTTGGGGAGTGGGGATGGGAAGAAGAGGAGGAGGAGGAGGGAGGAAGGGGACGAGTAAGACGTGGAGGAGGGACTCTAAAAAGGTCGTGAGCGCCGTTAGAGTCGTTATTGACGGACATCTGGGCGGTGAGATGCGGGGGGTGTTGCTTATATGCTCCCCGTCCCGTCTCTCTTACAGTACTCTTTCGTTCGTTCCCGTCCGACCCAAAAGTCCAATGAAACCTGCGTCAACCACGTGCTGAAAACGCGGCCATGTGACTTTGCGTGACGTCATACCCATTCTAGCGCTTTCTATCGTCGACGTCACTCCCATGACGCCGCCTGTGACAGTTACATCAATCATGTGACATTTTTGTGACAGTTGTGACAATGATTTTTTTCGCCAGAAAAGGGTCACCGTCAAGTACTTACTATCTTTGTGTTGCCCTGCTCTGACTTTTGCTGGCGTCCAGCGCTTTTCACACCACTCAACAGTCCATCTAAATTCACCTTATTCAGTTCTCTCTTGATTTATAAGTGGCGTCTTAGTAGAATCTGGAGTCAATACCCCTCAAGCCGCTGAACCGCCCTCAGTCGCAGCAAGAGCAACACCAACCAGTTTCGACTCCTTCCCAGTCTAGACCGACAGATACCTACCATCACCATCACCACCACCACCACGATCCACAGTCAGCGCCACGGCAACTACGCCCGCAAAACAGCGCACCAATCAAAATGAAGTTCAGGTAAACCCCCAAAAAAAACATGTGTTTTGCGGGACTTTTTGGGTCTAGTTCATAATTTTTCTTTTTGCAGTTCTTCATTAAAGTTTAATGCGGTTTCAGACTGGTGGGACGAGTATATCGCGTGCGTTCCTCTCGTTTATATTTCATTTATTTCATTCCTGCTGGGCCCCCCTCCTCGTTTCTTCTCCTTCTCCCCGAATAAACTCATTGATCTTTTGATTCATCTCGGATAGGTATGATACCCTCAAGAAATGCATCTACCAACTGGAGAAGCAGCAATATTCCCATCAAGTTCAGTTCCCTCAGCAGCGTGCTGCTGTTGCTGCGTATCGAGATGAGACCGAACACGACCTCGAAGCGAACGAACAGTCTGCCCTTCTCGGTCCATCCCAGCCTACACAAACAGGAATGACAGTAGCCGAAGCAGACGCGACATTTATCCCCTTTCTGGACCGCGAACTCCGAAAGATTTGTGCTTTCTACCAAACACAGGAGAGTGAAATGTTTGAGGATGTCAAAGACATTGAGGCGGCTGTGGAAAAGTTGGACGAGGCTGGTGTGGATGAGGATGGGTATTATGGGTATGACGATGATGATGATGATGATGACGATGACAGTCTGTCGAGGAGTCCGGTTAGGAGGAGGGCGATGAGGAGTCGTTCGTTGTCTCTTGGTCGGACTCTGCAAGCTCGTGGTGGTGAGTATTTATCCTATCTCTCTTTTAGCTTCTTTTTTGATCCTTTCTTTTACGGTTTAGCTGGTTCGACGGGAAACGGGGCCCAGCAACCACAAACTCAGCCACTTTCTCAAGCCGCCGACCAAATCCACAGGAGGTATAGCATCGCTTCTGTCGACAACAATGCGGACCTAGAAGACACCCCCATCCGCCCTCGGCCACGTTACCTATCACAACAGACTCGTTCGCCCCCTATTCCCTCCTTTCGGCAGATCGCGGGGCGGTCGCTCTCCCAATCTCTCACCCTTCTTCCACCCTCTAAAACCCGCGGAGGGGCGGTATCAAGTGGGGGCCCAAGTGGTGCCATAGATAGGTTCACCGGCGCGTTGCGTGATTTGAAGGATAGCATCACATCTGGTAGTGGGGGGCCCGGCCCCGCACCAGGACGGGATGGATCGTCGACGGTGGATGATTTGGTGGGTAGCGGCGAGTATTCGATTTGGAATTCGAATACGGATTATGCGTATGATACGCGGTTGTTGTTCAAGAGGAGGATTACAAAGGTGTATATTGCCTTGACGAATTTAAGGTCGTATGTCGAGTTGAATTATAGTGGGTTTAGGAAGATTATCAAAAAGTGAGTGAGTTTCTTGCATTTTCAATCGTTGTCGTTTCCTGGGTATTGATACTACGTTTGGTACTAGGTATGACAAAGTTGTTGGTTCAGAGGTACAGTGCCCCCCCCCCCCCAGCTCTCTCTACCTCGCTCATTTTATCACAACCATACTAACCACCCCCACCCCCCCACCACCACTCAACAGCTCCAATCACACTATCTACAAAACGTCGTACAACCCTCCTACCCCTTTACCCAAACCACGAAAGACAACCTCAACTCGGTAATCGACTCTCTCATCGCGTTATACGCTAAATGTGTGACCTATAACGACCATGCGCGGGCCAAGGCGCAGCTACGGACGTTCCAGCGTGAACAGATTGCTTGGGAGCGAGATACCGTCTGGCGGTTGATGATTGGGCGTGAGCGGAGGGGCGAGGTAGGGGACATTGGAGCGTCCGCCGAGCTTGGGCTTGGGCTTGGACTACTTGGTGCATCTGAAGGTGGTGGTATGGGGGGCATTGCAGGAGGGAGCGTGATGGACGTGGATGAAGCCATCGGGGGTGGCGGGGCTACGCTTGTTCGAGTGAGGACGCCCGAGCCTGGGTTAGTGGAGATACCCCTCCCCGTCCGAGTATTTGGCCGTAGTAGATCTAGTGGTGCGAAGAGGAGAATCAAGATTACAAAGAGGCGTGTTTGGGCGGGGTTGGCGGTGGGGTTGTTGGTGGGGTTGTTGAAGAGGGGGGTGATTAGGGATGTGGATGGGGTGGTGAAGGAGGAGGCGAATGCGTGTTTTGCGGTGTTGATGTTTTGTACGGTGCTTTGGGCGTCTGAGGTGGGTTGGTTCAGTCTATTCTTCCCCCTTTTTTTTTTTTTGGTGGTTGGTGGTGGCGGCGCTGGTGGGGAGGGAAAGAGAAATGCTCATTTGGGCGGGGGAGTGAGGGTGATCCCTTCCAGTCCCTCCTCGGGCCCTGCCGTCTCCTACCACCACCCCCCCCCCTCTTCCTTCAGTAACATCGGCGGTGCTAACGGTTGATGCCAGGCTATCCCCTTGTTCGTCACGTCATTGTTCGTACCCCTTCTATTGGTCGTGCTGCGCGTTATCAAAGACGACGATGGAGCGAGATTGTCTACCCCTGATGCAACCAAGTACGTCACGTTATTACATCTACCATTAATTATATCCCCTACTTCTCTCTTTCGAACCCTTATCCCGTTATCATTTTTTTGTTTGCTGATCGAAGGGCTCTCTTTTCCTGTTTGTGCTTACTTTTGGGCCCGGGCGATGGTATTCCAGATTTGTGTTTTCCGTCATATTCTCGCCTACGATTATGCTCCTGATTGGTGGCTTTACCATCTCTTCGGCGCTCAGCAAGACCAACATTGACAAGGTGCTGATCACTCGTGTGTTGAGTATGGCCGGTACCCGTCCCCCGACGGTGCTTCTTGCGTTTATGGGTGTTAGTTGTTTTGCTAGTATGTGGATTAGGTGAGTTTGTGTTCAAGATTCTATGTGCTTTTTCTTTTCTTTTTTCTTTTTTATTTTTATTTTACTTTTTTGAGTTGGGGACGCGCTGTTTCCCTTGATTACGGGATTCTTTATCTTGCCCACCCTTCCCTTCCCTAATGTTTCTTCCTCGAATGTTCTTTTTTATCTGGTCGGAGGATGGCGAGCCCTGTTGACGTCTCTCCGGATTACCTATTATCATCAGAGCTTTCCACTGGATGATGTTTCTCAAAAAAAAAAAAAAAAAAAAAAAAAAAGAGGCGACTCAACGAGGGCGTGCTGAATTTCCTTTCCCAACTTAATCGGTCCCTGGTGATTTGAGATGTGGCGTCACCGGGTCCATAGCGCCAAGGCAAAAAGAAAAGGAAACAGCGGGCGCGCGCTGCCTCGTTGTTCATTTGGTGTTTCTCTTCTCTCACTCTCTCTCACTCTCTCTCTCTCCCACGAAAGAGTGGGGTTCCATTGAGCAGATTGGGTTTAGCGCCGCCCTGGATTTTTTATTTATTTCATTCTTTCTCTTTATTTCCGGGTTTTTCCATCTCTGTCCTTCGAACTTGCACTCTCGAGGGTTTTTGTTTTCCCTGGTGGTTTTCCCTCCCCCCAAACTAGAACTGTTTGTCTGCCCATGGGTGTATGGCATGGTTATGTTATACTCATATATTCCCTTAATGGTGTAGTTGGGTTGTGTGGTGGCGGGTGTTCCTTTTCAAAAAGCGTTTTCAAGCGGCGTGAGAACATGTCCGGTGTTATCCGTTGCCACGCCCTTTTGCTAAACCACCTACGGTATAGCGCCATCCCCAATCCTTTTTGTGTTGGACCCATCCTATTTTTGCGAGGTCTTTTTCTATGAACTTGTTCTGTTCTTGTCCCCAAGTGCCTTTCGATCTTCCATCTTTCATTTGTATTTTCTTTTTCATTTTTTTTCACCCCCTTGTTCTTATTTTTATTTTATTTTCGTTCCCTTTCATGTGACCCGTGGATAAAGGTACTAACTAACTTGTGATTTTTTTTATTTTTTTTTGCAAAATCAATTTTTTCTGCCCCCCTCTACTCGCTGTTGTCAAGCAACGTCGCTGCCCCCACGCTCTGCTTCACCCTGATCCGCGTAAGTTGTTGTTGTGATGGTTGACTTTTTTTTTTCTTCTACTTGCAATATCTCCCTTTTCGTGGGTGGTTTGTTTCCCACCTCTTTGGTGTTGTATACAAAGGTAACGAGGTACCATTCTGAGGGGGGGTGCAGGCCACTATTTGGGTTCACCGGGAGTACTTCCCGCGCTTCCGGTGGAAGTTGCTGGGAGGCTGGGGAGGGGCTACTGTAATGGTTGGTTTCGTGGGCGATGAAAGAGGGTTGGGGGGATGGGGATCAAGTTGGAAGCGAAGTGGGCCCCAGAGTTTTACCGCCTATAGCCCCCAATACTGCCAGCCCTTGGGCCCATGTCCTGCCTGCCCCTCCTCCTTCCCTCCGCCTTTCATTTTGTTCTCCTTTGATCGTTTAATCATTGGCGCGTTTCTGATCGACTTACGGGAGCTGCTTGTTTATTTGTTAGCCGATATTGCGAACGCTTCCGCCGAAATCGGCCTTTGCTCCATGCTTGATTGTGAGTTGCGCTCGTTGGTTTTGTTTTTTTTTTGGCGTTTATTGGGTTGTAATGAAGTGACTCATGAATTTTCTTTTTTGTTTGCTTGAAATGAAAATATTTGTGTTTTTTTTTTTTTTCTAGCTTGCTATTGCCCTAGCGGCTAATATTGGCGGGCAGAGTTCGCCCATATCGTCGCCGCAGAACCTGATCGCGTTGCAAGCGATGGACCCGCCAGTGGATTGGGCAAGTTGGTTCGCAGTGGCGCTGCCCGTGTCCGCGATATCGATTGTGTTGATTTGGCTGCTCCTGTTGGTGTCGTACCGCCCCTCACGAATGCCAGATCAGATGAGCGCCATCGATCCCGACTGGGACGGGGCGTACCGGGAGTTGGAGATTAAGCCTATCCGGCCAACCAAGGAGCGCTTCACGATGAAGCAGTACTGGGTAACTTTTGTCTGTTTGGTCACCATCGGGCTGTGGTGCGTCGCGCATGAGATCCAGGAGTATGTAGGCGATATGGGTATCATTGCAATTATACCTATTATTGCGTTCTTTGGGACGGGCGTGCTGAAAAAGGTTTGTTTTTTTTTTTTTTTTTTTTGTCATATCAAAACGAGACATGTCTTGGGTCGTTGACATTTCGGGAGCAAACTAACTGATAAGATGCTAATTAGGATGATTTCGAGCATTTTGCATGGTCGATCGTGTTCCTCGCTATGGGCGGCATCGCCCTCGGCAAGGGCGTCGTGGCGAGTGGGCTTCTAGAAGTTATGGATGTGTTCATACGAGATATGGTGCAAGGGTTCTCGCTCTACACTGTTGTTCTCATACTCACACCCATTGTGCTGGTCAGTTCTCACTCACACCTCTTCTTTCGCCTCCCCCGCCCGCATTTGTCTTTTGTTTTTTTTTTTTTCTCATTGTCTGCCAAACGTGTAACTAACTTTGGGGTTGTACCTGTTTACTTGGGGCGGTGACTCCTTTTCTCTCTCCCATTGTCGTCGCAACGATACTTCATCGTTGCAATGCCTAGATCATTTCAACATTCATCAGCCATACCATTGCAAGCGTCCTCCTTGTACCTATTGCCAAGGAAGTGGGATCCAATCTCCCTGGAGGCCATAGTAATCTTTTGATCTTCATCACTGGTTTGATATGCTCGACTGGGATGGGAATGCCCGTTTCTGGATTCCCAAACCAAACCGCGTGAGTAGCTGCCATCTTTGTGTGTTTGGGGGCTGTTCATCTGACCCAAGCTTTAATTGTTTTCGGTCTTGTTTTACCTTTTCATTCGACGACCCTTTATATTTCCTTTTCTATGCCTTGCGAAACCTTCGCGTTGTCGCCTTCTTTGCTCCGCGCTTTAATCATATGCCACACTTGCACCTTGTCTGGTGTGGGTAACGAACCACTGCCCGTTGTGCCCCACAAGTGCCACGCAAGAGGATGAGCTAGGCGAGAATTACCTTACCAATGTCGACTTCTTGAAGAATGGTGTCCCAGCGAGTATGATGGCTGCTTTGGTAAGTTTCGTCTGCGGAGTTCCTTGGCTTCCGTTGGGTGGTGTTTTTTTTTTTTTTTTTCCCTCTTCGGATGACGTTATCCGTTCATGCTCACATGGTATGGTGTGGCCAGGTGGTGTCAACTGTCGGATTCGCTCTTATGAGGCTTATTGGGTGAGTCGTAATGATGCTCCGGGCTTTTGGGAGCTCTTCGTTCCCTTGCTCCCCTCCCTCCATTCGCTGATCAACTGTCTCTTTTGATTCCAGACTCTGACGGAGGTGGAGCATCAAATGTTGCTTACTTGTTAGGAAATTTCTCTTTTGGTTATTATATATATGATATGATAGAGGTTGCTAATAATTTAGTGGTTGCTGAATTTGGGCTGTTGTTCTCTTTCAGTGTTTTCTCTTCGCCATCAAGCGAGAGTGACTTTTATTAATCACAAGCTATTGAAAGAGAGCTCTGACAAACCCGCTTCATGCGGTCGCTTGTGTGATTATCCCAATAGGGTAAAATAATGTTCGTGTGTATCGCTTTGCTACTCCGATATCGCTTCTACGCGAGTACCGGTTTTAGGCTCTGTGTTTTTTCATTTTGAGTTATGTTTTGGATGAACAAGCGATGTTGCGATCGTTTTGATGGGGTTAAAGTGTTTCTTCGAGGAGTAAACGGAACTTGGGGAAAAAAAGAATATGACGAGGTGCTGTCGGTTTTTTGTTTTATCCAAGGATGGTAGGTAGGTTGTCTCCGATTCGGACCATCTTTTGATGTTTCTATTTGGTTTGAACAACTCGGAGCTGCGACTCAACACCTGTCACGGTCTTTTTGGGTTGATTTAATTTGTAGCCTTGGGTTGAGGATCTTTGAGGAAAGTGTCAAACTTGTGTAGATGGGCGGGTATCAGGCAAACAACCTTTCTCTCCCGCCACGTCGTCCGAAGTCTCGAATCTCGCCCGCCACCCCCTTGTTGCCCAACGAGTGACATATTATTTTTCTCTCCAGTGGCACGGGTGGTATGGACAGAAATAACCCAAACAAAGGTCCCCCCTTGATGCCCTGGTACAATTGTCAAGGGAGGGTAGAGAAGGGTGGTTATCATCAAATGCATATGATTATATCAGTGAATGTAAACTCTAATGCTGTATATTCTTATCCACCCGCATCGGACGGAGCGAGGAGGGGGGGGGGGGCTGGCGGCGATATCTCTCCGGGACCTTTGGAAAGCGGAGTACGACGATGATAAAAAGAAATGGTTTATTATTTTCTTTGGGTGAGCGAGGCTTACCGGGGCGGTGAAACGTGTGTGTAATGTGCCAATCTATGTATTAGCATGGTGTGTTGGTTTGGTACAGTATGGGAAGGGGAGGGAGGTTCTATGATCTTCAGTGGTGGAGGATCTTGTTTCGAGTCCACGACCCTCAAAGACCCAAACATCCCTCGTCATCAACTCAAAAAAGTTGTGCCGTGTGTATGTGTGGCCTAGAATAGGCAATATGGGCTCGTGTAGCCCCCCCCCCTTCCGCTGCATTCCTTTTGCTCGACTATACTTTAGCGGAAACTTACATCCCTTTCCTCCCTTGGACAATGTTAGTGATAAGAACAACAACAACAACAACAACAAAAAGGCTATGCCGTCCTTCCCCCCCTTTTTTCTCCCTCTCCAAATTAGTGGCGTTATTTCCCGTTTACTCTAACCGAGACATTTGCCCGTGGGGGAATGGGGCGGTGGAGGCACATCGCGCAATATTGACTCAAGTGGTCACACTCACGAGAGGAGAGGAAACTCAACCAGAACCTTGGGCAAAAGGTGGAAATACATAGAAGTAAATTGTGAACCGAGGAACCCGAGCAGCGTGTTCGCTTCGTTGTGATTTTATAATTTATTTTTCCTTCTTATCTTCGAGAAAGTACGGGTGGCTGGAAGTGGGTGGTCGCTTCTATAGAGATGCGTGATACTCCTAAACCCAGGGACATCACGACTTCCCTACTGAATGGCGTGGAGAAAGACACGGTGGGTGGGAGGTGGGGTCTGGAAAGGGAGGAGAACGAGGGAAATGAATTGAGTTGATAGTGGTTGGCGTTGCCCATCCTTTCTCTCCCCGCGGCACTGCCGGCACCGAAGATTTCTTTTGCAATATTTTATTTTTTCCCCGAGTGAATTGTTTTCGGATTTCTTATTATTTATTTATTTTACCTATTTATTGGTTTGTTTGTTTCCTGTAAGCACCTTTTTGGAAAGAAAAAGGGAAATCCTCCCACGGTATGTTACGTTTTCTTCGGGGAATGGTAATCATGCAATGCAAGGGCCGTATTTAAGCCCCAAACATCCAAAAAGAGTTTTCTAGATACAAAAAAACCGACTATTTGGGAAACTCTAGCCCGTGACAACCATCCAATTTTTTAATTTTTTTTTTTTGGTTGCTGGTGTTGTGGTTGACAGCTCGTGAGAGCATCGTATCCTTTACTTAAATTTATACATAACAGAACAACTTGGGACCACGAGAATGTCTGCCGTAAGGCAGGTCCATATACCACCTTCGACTGGTTGTAAGGGAGGGAAGTTCTTTTTTTTGGGGGGGGGGGGAGGGAGGAGGTCCCACTTGTTCGCTCTTGTCCTAATTGCTCCTAATTCTGATATCATGATAATGATCCAGCGGTTATTGATTTTATCCCTCCTCTCTAAAACTCCCCCCCCCCCCCCACCCACCAACCCCTTCTCGCCTACGGTTTTGTTTTGTTTTGTGTGTTTTTTGTTGTCATCAGTGGCTTAAATTATGCCGGTAACAGGTACGGTCTCTTACTTGCTCTTACAGCACTTTTTGATATATAGAAATGATGATGAAAGAGAGAGAGGGGGGGGGGGTTGGAAAGTGAGAGATGTTGGTCGATAGAGAGAGAGTATATAAGAAAACCCCCCGGGGCCGAGTTATTCGCAAATACAACGCCAATTTGGATAAGTTCGCGCAAGCCCAGAGGCAAATTACGAACAAGACGTTTACGGAATCAATTTGACTGTCCTTGGACCTGAGACGATACTGTATCAGACGTTTTTTTGCACATCAGGGGGCCCTGGATCATGAGCCCTAAAAAAAAAAAAAAAAAAATTATATACTACACCCTGTACGAATCTGGTGAACAACTTCCCACTGTCCACACACAACTCCCCTCCCTTCCACCCCCCCAGCTCCCAAATTCATATATAGTGTGTAAAAGATAAAATAAAATTGCAACCAATGAAATTAATAGATACACCCTTCTAACGTCCGCGGGGTAAAAATTTTTCTGAAAGCTTGGGATAACGGAAGAATAAAGGAAATGAAAAAAATAAAAGTAAAAAGCAAAAAAAAAAAAAAAAAATTGAATACACGTTTCCATGAAACTGTTTGTTTAACGAGTTGATAAGTACGAATGATGGTAATATTACTAATAGCAAAAGGGGAGGGAGAGGAGCAGATATTTTAATTCTTCTGTGAAGCGAACGAATAGGATAATGTGGATGGTTAAAGTTTGGGTTGTGGGGGGTGGTCAGTTGTTCGTAAGAAAGGAGACGTACCAACGTAAGCAAACGCAAGTTATGGATACAGAGCGAATGGAAGCGTAAGGCAGCGGAGGGTTGAAGGGTATACTAACCTATCGAATTAGGACAAGCAAATTATACAACTGAATACAAGGACGGCGCAGAACACGAAAAAGAGACAGAGAGAGATAATAAAAAAAAGGAAAACAGAAGGAATAGAAAGACTCCAACGAAGTCGTCAAGGGACCAGCAAGCAAACAAACAAACAAAAAAAAAAAAAACAGGCGGAGTGTCGCTTTTACCAGGGACGATACGGAGGTCGGATGGTGGGAGAAATATCTCCACCCGTCGTGACTGCTCGTGAATTCCCATTCACCGGCGACGTAGGCTGCGACTGCGGAGGTGGCGGCGACTTGCTCACTCCATCCTCGTTCATAATGGCAGATGAAAACCGCGCAGCAGCACATCGTTCCTGCTTTTTTTCCTGCTGCTGCTGCTGCCCTGCGAGGTTCAATTCAATATCATCCTCTTCTCCCCTCCTCGCCCCGCTGCCATCTTCCCCACCCTCTCCCCCGATCCGCACCACTGGCACGGCGTGGTGCGAATAGGGACTAGCGTGCGAAGGATGTAGCAGCCCAGATGCCTCGTGCACAACGACAATGTGTGATGAGAGACTGTTTATACCCCTCAGTGTAGATGGAGGCGTGCTAGGCGAGATCGGAGATGTCCCACTGGGCGATAATGGTGCATCTTGAAAGGGTTGCGTCCCGTAATGCCGTTGGCCATTTCCATTGGAATCAGATGAGCTATGTATCGACGAACGTCTGGGAGAGAGACAAGGGGAGGAGAAGGGAGGGGGGGGGGTGAAAAAAAAAATCAACCTACGGTCCCAAAAAAATATAGAAATAATAACAATAACCAAAAAAAAAAGAAAAAAAAAAAGAAATGCTTACCTCGCCGGGTGCAGTGTCGCATTCGACGTCGACCGCGAGCGAGAAGCTTCATACCCATACACCGAATCGTCATCCGACTTTAATCTCCTCAGCACAGCTGCAGAGTCATGGGCATGAATACCTCTCAAATCTTCCAGCGCCGAAATAGGTGGGAGCGCATACGCAGATGTTGACGTCCGGTCTGCATTCGTAGGTGACGAACCTGAGGCTGCGGACGCACCACTGGAGGATACAGACGAGGGTCCCATAGGCGGCGAACGCAGGGGCGGAAGTGTGATCTTGTCGACGTGTTCCATCGACCTGTCCCTCGACAGGTACAAAGGCGAGACCGCCGAGAGTGGTGACGGCTCCGAGGGCGACGACCGGGCCGCCGCAGCCGCCGCTTGGGGCACGGCCAGTCGAGGCAGTGGCAGGTGTAATTGCAATGAAGGACGCTGCGACGATGATGACAATGATGGCGCTTGGTCCTGTAACGTCAACGACGGTATGTCAAGTGACATTGGCGAGCTGCTTCCTTGACTACCTTCGCCACCAGTGACACCGCCCCCACCGTCGGTGCTACTGATGGCGCTGCCACTGCCTCCACTGACCTTGGACAAGGAGCTGAAACTCCTGCGGGCTTTTTGCTGATGAGGATGATGCGGTCCTCCATGACTCGCATGGCTGAGATACGGGGAATACCTAACAGAAGCGGAAGGTCGTGGTTCACGTGCCACTAAAGGCGGCGTATTCATCGAAGCAGGTGGGACACTAAGATCCGAAACATGTCGACTACTTGAATGTTGTTCCGACGACGGGGTAATAGGAGAATGGTGGAGGAGGTGGTGATGATGGTGGGGAGGGTGTGCAGCGGGTCGATGATAATGGTGGGTACTCGTCACCGGATGATCATGTGCTACCTGCTGCCCATACCTGTGCTGCGGCTGTTGGGTAGCTGCGGTGGGTCCCAAAGATGGGTGGTGATACGCTGGGTGCGGACTTGTGGTTGTGGCACCGTTGGGTGTGACAACCGTCCAATCGGGATGATTTGTTATGTCACGGGGATTTTGCAGGAGTAATGGAGCAGCCGGAGAGGGCGTGGATGCCGTTACCGGTCGCCTCGTTCGGCGCCTCCCTGGCGCACTGTTGACGACCTGGCCATACCCTGGCTGGTCTGGAGATAGACATGTACTAGGAAATGTTGGTCTACAAAAAGAATAAAAATAAACCATTGTAAGCGTCCGAACCAAGAAAATGAGCAGCCAAGTCGGAGTAAAACACGGGGAGACCCAACAAAGGAAGGAAGAAAAAAAAAACATAGACCAAAAACCCACCCAAAGAGGGGAATCAAGTCGTTGCGTATAGGCCATGCAACGCTAGAAATCGAAAGAACACCTTTATCAGACCTTTTTTTTTTTTTTATGTTACCTTTCACGGGCAAAACCTACCGGCGTGATAAACGCAAGGCGACCTATAATCACGCGGAAAAAAAGAAAAGGGATCGTCATTAGATGCACATTACTCATAAAGGTGGGGGAGGAGAAGCAACGGCAAGTGAAGTGAAATCCCACCTCATACGGCATCCAAGTGCCCTGAATTTTCAAGTAGCCGCCTCGCACTCTGCGAATAACAGAGGCCAAGTCGGGCTGGGAGTCAATCATCTTGACAATATCGGCTATACGACGGGGCACAAAAAAAGCAAAAAGGCTGAATTAGCGATAATTCCCAAACGGCTTGAGTTTATCTCTTGGCAACAACAAGTACCTTTCGAGTTTCCTAAGGCTAAGACCGAAAAACAAAAAGACAAAAATAAATAAATAACAAATTGCGTTGAGCGTGTGGATTCGGGACTGGGACAACTGTTCATGAGACCAACCTTTCCATATTCCAGTCCAAAGAATATACCCATCGTCAATGTCCATCATTATCCATTGACCATTCAACGGGTATTCGTAAACAGGTCTAAACAATTCGAGATCAGCCCGATTTGTTATATAGTAGCGGGGCGGGGGAAGGGGGGTAAAGGAAGAGTGGAGGTGCGAAGATATTGTGGGATTGCAATTAACAGATAGCAAAGAAAGGTGACAAAGTCAAGGAAGGGGGGTAGTGCGCCATATTCAATGAATCGATAATGTTTTTTTTTTTTTTTTTTTTTTTTTTTTTAAAAAAAAAAAGAAACTCACATATAACCTCTCGGGTCATTGCTTGTGATATATCGGCCTTTGGTTACATGGTGGTTGGGGCTTGCGAACGGTCTGAAACGGGGGCCTGAAGTATTTGATGTCATCTGCATCGTTTCCTGCAGAGGAATACCGCCCCCCAAACCAAACAAAGCAATGCGTTAGCAAGCCAGGCCACAATGGAGTAAAAGCACAAGCCGTGCGAATCACGGATGAACCGCTCATTTAAATAATAATCACCTGTATCATACCAGTAGTCATTCTGCGCTTGAGTGTTGGATGATGATAGGTTTAACGGAGGTGATATACGGGAGGGGTGTGGAGTTGGGCGGGGAAGGGGATATGCTCTTTGGAAGGCTAATCGAAGTGATTATATGATTTGATGATGGTTTAGTTTGGAAATTTAGACCAGGTACCAGTTTTGGCAGGGGATTGTGGGGGTGAAGGGGGGAAACGAAAGTAGAGGCGGACGGTTGGGCTGGGAAGAAAGGCACAAGAGACCTTTTTTAGTCCGGTTTTGAGAACACGACGGAGAGTTGCTGAGGGTGAGAGGGTGAGAGTGGGGGGGGGGGGGGGGTTGTTACTCTGGGCGTACCCGATCGAAGCGCAAGGTCACAGTTGGTGATGGAGCGTGCAAGGCGGAATTACACAACGAGTTTTCGGATACCTGGTGACTGTGTACTTCGGTTACGAGTATAACGATAAAAGCAGTTCACTGCTTGTGAATAATGTTGTGGATTTGGTATATGTGTTGTTGATGGAAGAGATTGGTGGAAGGGGGGTGAGAGGGGGAGGGAGAGAAGAGGGGAAAGAGGAAGGGGAACTCAATCAAAGGATGAGGTAGAAGAAGGGATCCGGTATTAACCTCCACGGACAGGCCGAATTGATATCGAAGGACAGGGATGGGGACAAAAGAACAGCCGCTTGCCACCTTAACCTGGCTGTTTATGTGGTCGGATGCTGATTTACCTATAATAGTCAAACCACGGCAACAAGTATATGTCGAGATTCGAATCTCTCTCGAATGAAAAAGGGCATTGACAGGCTGGACAACACACAAACACAACCCAGTGATAAATTTATATTACGCTGTCCTTTTTTTTTTTTTTTTTTTTTTCCTCTTGGGCATCTCGACATAGTCGGGTTGGGCTGGGCTGGGGTTATACATTTTCACTTCCCTTTTCCTTTTTTTTTTTCTCTTTCTTTTTTTTTATTTTTCCAGGAGTCACATCCCTGGACTAGACTGAATGCAAAAAACCCAGAGAAGGAACGACCTGACTACGTGATTCTGCTAATTGTAATAAAGGGGGTAGGGAAAACGGATACATTCGGCACTCGAGGGAGGGGGGGTATAGTATGCAGGACTAGTGTGTGGCTGAATATTTTAAGCAACATCAAGACCGATTCGCAACCGTCGTGTGCCCCTTGGTGAGGAAGCTAAGCCCCTTGAGGCAACAGATTCGATCAAATACGCTCATTATGGAACACACACAAAAAAAAAAAGACGGACGGGCGCTCGCGGGGTCGGAGTATAATAAATAAATAAATAAATAAGAACGGGAGCTCCACTGTGTGAGTAGACGGGGGAGGGGAGGCCAAGAGATTTCTCACGATTACAAATATGGGAAGTCACTTCGATCATATTGCGCCGTTCCTGAAAAAGCGTTTAGAAAGGGGTTTGATCCTCGATCGTTCATGAATGATCGGGCGACGAGTTCGTGAACACGTCACGAGCTCACTCAGTCCGTCCTGACTGATTCGGTCCGGGCGCTCTTTTGTCCCGCCAAAACAATTCTGCCCTGAAAAAGCGATTATTCGTCGCTCCTCACTTCGGTACCGAGATTTTTGCCCACACCCACCCATGCGCTCACGAACCATAACTGATTGAATATCATTAAAAAACAACAACAACAAATATCTCTAAAAAATCCCATCCTATCCCCACATCAAATCCCGTCACCTGCTTCTGCTTCGGTAGCAAATCTAACCAACGCCTTCCTCAACTCGGTTCCCTCAACACCTCCACCCGACGTGTACACCACGTTGCTCACCTCAAACCCGTTGAACTGGCTGGCAGCGCATATCGTGTACGCACCCATATTGTCAAACCCCAGCCAGTCACCCACACACAATCCCGCCGGAAGCTCGGCCCTGGCACACACACAATCGATAGAATCGCACGTCGGTCCCCACACGCTGCACACTTCCATCGGTTCTGTGGACGAAACATGGAACGAGTCACCCATCGACAGTACATACGGATGCACCACCTGGTGATCAAACAAGATGCAGTTGAACGCGCCGTACACTCCATCATTGATGTAGTCTTTTTAAGAAAAAAAAAAAAAAAAGAAAGATAACAGTCATATCGTCAGCTCCCCCCTCAATCGATCCCTGCAACAATGATCAAATGATGGACTGACACATGACTGTCTGTTGCTGCTGATGCTTGTCAGAATCTATTATCCGGTTCGGCGCCGCCGCCAGGAACGATGTCATGGGTCCTCTTCGCGCGATGATGTTTGTCGCAAGTTTGAACGCTTTTGATACGAAATATCTCCCAGGCTCCGCAATCATCTTGATCCCAGCCCGGTCAGGAAAGTATCTCTCAATCGCCGCATTCAGCACCTCTGCCGCCTCCTCAAACAACCCGTCTTCAAACCCACCTCCAACATCTAACAACGTGAATGTATACCCAACTTCCTTACCCATATCAAACACTGCACGCGCTCGCATAATCGCGTCCGTATAGACGGACGGATCATAGCACCCACTACCGACATGGAAGCTCACGCCTACCACATCCAAATCAAGCTCCTTTGCTTTAGCGAGAAGCACAGGTACCGCCGCAAGAGGCGCACCAAATTTGACGCCAAATGCGCATAAGCTCTTGGAATCATCAGTCAAGATACGCACCACGAGCTTTGCATTTGGGTGAGCACGCGCGACCTTGTACAGTTCATCTGTGTTATCAAACGTCATCGTGTCGACTCCCATCTTCGCTGCGTGTCGCACGAACGATACTGCCTTGCAAGGATTCGCAAAGATGATTCTTGAGCCGTCGATCCCGATGTTACGAACTTGGGAAATCTCTCCATTGGAAGCACAATCGAAGCCTGCTCCCAACGCAGCTAGCAACCGGATAACGTATGGGTCAGGGTTACATTTCACAGCTGCAGCGTACCGTGTAATAGTTGTGACAAAGGCAATACAAGAAGAAAAAAAAAAAAATTTAGTTCATACTACCAGGAATGTAGACCAAGAAAGAAAGCTTGTGAACATACCGTAATAAGGCTGAATCTCTGGTAGACAGTTCTTCCAGCGCTGGAACTGTCTATAAACCTGACTCAAGTCCGCAACAAAGAACGCCTTTTCCGCATTTGGCTCGTTTGCAGCAGCCAATCTAGAAGCATTCATTATGCCATTTCGTAAATGGACATCCGAGTGTCCTGAAAGTAGAGGAGGAAGGTCCTTAAATATCCTATCTTCATCATTTAGTTTTTGAAGTACATTTCCATCAACGACAGAATTTTGTGGCTTGGTTTCCGTTTTAGGCTTGGTATTTAACTGAATAATTTCATGGTATCGAGCGAACGGGTCAGATTGTTCGTGGTGGTTGTGGCGAGCATTGGGCAATACAATATCGATAGCATTACGAGTGGGCAATGTTTCAACTTGGGACATCTGATCGATAGCGTGCGATGTTCCGTCTATTTCAGGCGTGGTAGGAAGTTTTCGGGTCGTGGCTGACAGTATGGCTGACAGAGTGTTTTCAAATTCAAATAAGCTAGTCTAGTTGCTTCGAGGTTTGTGGGGGTGAAGTGTCAGGGAGGTTCGCCTTGAATGAATCGCATCGGAGAGGGAGGAAGAACACTTCATCATTTTTTTTTTCCCTCGGTGAACTCAACACAACACTTACCTCTGACCGACGACCACCTATCATCATGCAACACAGAAAAAAAAAAAAAAAACAAATTTTCGTTCGAATCTAAATCACTAAAAAGGGTCGAGTATACTCACTCAAGGGTCAGCAAACGTAGATCGCTGTTTCGCTCTTCGTTGGAAATGGTGGCTCTGGGGCTCTCTGAAGTCGCACAGGTGATGTCGACCCCAGAGAATAATAATAAGTTTTTGAGGAGGACCGGTGCTGGCGGGGAGCGAAGGGGAAGAACGATGGGACACAACAAGCAGTGGAAGCAACAAGAAAAAGTTGAGTCAGTTGACTCAAAAAACTATCATCGATCAAGTTTTTCGGCACCTTCCGAAGCCACTCCCAACCATATCTGGACTGCCACATCCACCATCTCTCCGCCCAGTAGCACAGCTCGCGCACCTGCATTCCCTAGCTAGTACCGCTCTTCGAAAGTAAAATCCCAGCGGTATAGCTTGCCAAGCGCCATTTGTGCCCTAGCCAGTCTTGTCCCTCCCATCTAATTGATTGAATTTGACTCAACTGAAAGGAGTCAATTTCAAAAGCCGATCTTCCATTCCAGGAGTTGAGTCCAACAGAGTGATGATGTCTACATCTGTGAGGCCACACAGCATTCTTGAGAGCGGTTTAGCTGTCTCAAGTCACCGCATTCTGAACAATAAACATCGGCTCTGAGCTACCCCCGTGCCTATGCTGAACAGGATTCCTTTTTACAAGCACCTTCTCCGAGGTTCCTAGGATAGAGAATGATGCCTTGAGGGCATATAAATATGCCCGCTCTTCTTGTGACATATGAAGTCAGAAGCACTCACGGACTAAGCTCCAGAGGACCAGGAGGACAAGCGACCAGTACACCGACTATGGCGACCAACCGAGGAAACGCCGAGGGACAGCTTTGCTGACAGACTTCAGGCACAGTGCCGCGATACCCAGTACTCATATGCTGCTGATATAGCCACCAATCCCGCAGCTGACAAGGTGCATCACACACTTCCCCACGATCAAAACAACTGCACCATCCCATCTCATATTCTCTACTTTTCCTCACTCGGGCAATCTACATGACCGCTTCCGAATAAGCTTTCAAAATGCATGGCACACCTGGAGCCCTGGAGCATCGCCTTCTCTGTTAAGCATCGTCATTATCACACCCAAGGAGTGTTCCATTCTACTCGGTGGGTCACGTTGTACAAACCACATACTAGTTTTGGCTCCTTGTTCCACACAGCGGAATCCGTAGTGGTACGGGTTCAGGTGGGTGCGGAACTCCTCGCAAGCCAAAGCGGTAAGAACACAACATGAGACCCCACCGTAGCCCAAAAACTGCATATCTGGAGATAGCCCAGAACAACTAAACCAACGGGGCAGAGAACCACCACTCCTTTTAAGTGTGGACAAGATGGTCAAGTTAAATTGCGAGAATGATGGGTCACATCAGTAATGTGCCTGGATAAATTAAACCGTTAGCCCATGGGAAGCTCCATCCCAACGATCCTGTTGTCGGCATCAGATGCCCACTCGGGGACAGACCGGGAGCAGGGTCTTGGACACGAGGTGCTTCGAGCCTCGGCTAGCCTTTCGGTAAGCGGTACGGGGAATCTGTCATGGCGAAGTCCCAAGCTCTAAGAACCTGCTGGAGTTCACCTCTAATAATATGCTTGCTATTTCGTAATCGTTCGCAAGTCAACCCCAGCGCAACGTTAATGTGATGCAAACGGCGAATATAACGTGACGCCCGTTCCGGTAATCACTCACCTCCTTGATACGATGATGGATGTGTATCGTTGGTTGAGTAGCAAAAGCCTGAATATGATTGAGTTTGATCTGTCATCCCTAGTGCTATTAATACTACATGCTGATGCAGCAGAAGCGTGTCACCAACCATCTTGAGCCACAGGGTTCAGGCAGCACATTTCCATCCAGCAGGTAACTTACATGACCTCATTGTTAGCACACTTTCTAACTTTGTTGTGGAGAAGTCGGGTGACACACCTGTCAGACGAAAAAAGATGAATGAGTGGTTGGTGTGCCTGACAACGTTGCCACTAACCTTCACATGCCTTTGGTGTTGTTGAGCTGTAAACTGGCTAATGGATCAGCTTCCTACTTGTGAGAATAGATTCAGACAAATGTCCGAGTCGCAGTGCCTCTTCTTTCTCGCTCCACAGATAGATCAGGCTATCATCTTGTCAGATCAACTGCCCATCATTCGCACAACTCTTTTCTCCCAGTTTCACTATTTTCCCGTAATTCCATAACTGCATTGCTCCCGTGTCGTGTTACGAGAGAAAGCTCTTATTCTCCTAACACGTGCTATCGTCAATTGGGCACTAGAGGGGCCTTGTTGCCAGAGGAACAGAGGGAATCGAACAACGACGTCCCACGTAACATGGTTCATTTGGTGTTGCGAGGGACTTAGAATGATCACGCTAGTAGCCTTGGAAAGTAGCAATGCTCCTTCGCCGGGGGGTTGATGGCTCCGGAGCTTGATTCTCAGTTACCTTTACCTAGTACCTTCCATTAACTTAGTCTCGTGGACAGGGATCTTCCGAGGTGACTTTTGATCCATATCCCGGCGGGATCAGTGCGGGGTTATGAGAGCTGGGAGAAAAGAGTATTTACATGTTCATGTGCCTTTCAACAGCATCAGTCATCGGATGACCGATTTGTACATGACAAGGAACAGTTCAGTTTGAGCGAGCTCGGCAAGGGACCTACACACTCACGTTCTGACTACCCCTATGGCGCATTTGTGGGAAGGTGCAGTGGAGCTGTTTGACCCTTCTCACTGTCACCAACACAAAAATTGCATGTAACAAAAGAACTAATCCTTTCTTGATATGGTATGTTACGGAACATGACAGCCGCGGGAAGAGATGTTGAGATGCTCAGTAAACGCAAAAGAGCAGTCCATTCGCAGCAGCACAGAAGACAACAGGCTAGTAGGTAGAATCGGGATATCAGCAGAATAGGAAACCATGATCAGACTTACGGATCAGATCCCGTGTAACTCTTATTCGGAGGCAAAGCAGAGAATGGAGCCATGTCCCTCATTACGTACCGCAGCAACACGTACCTCATTAACAAAGCTTTGTCACAATCCAAATGTCATTCTCACATTAAGTAAACTAGTCCATTGATCCAACGATACTGTCACGTGAACTCCGAGAATAGTGAAATCAAGCATGGACTTATTGGATCATGTTTGCGGACGGCTGTTCAATTTACCCTCCAAGTGGGAATGGTAATCCTTGAGGAGGAAGCAACAGGTGTTTCATCGAAGATTTCACTGCACGTTTCCCATGGGAATCCGAAGTCTGCGTGTATTTCCAGGACCTTCGTTTGTGGAGGTCGACGTCATGTTTAAAGATTGTGCTCCTGGCCCGTTATCACCGGGAATGTCCCATTCTAGAAGTCCCCCTAAAGGAACATGTTGCACAACAACCCGCTTTCCCAACACCTCAGCCTATAGGTTTCTCTCGTTGTTGAACCGAAAGGATTGAGTTTGACTCGACTGACCTCGTACATCTTGAATAAACCACTGTTGACTTTGGCCCAACTCGGTACTCCAGTAGCGATAGAGTACAGCTGGGAGGAATGTTCATGGAATGGGCCATGTTTTACTTCATGTATGCGCATTATTGACATGAAATATAAATTCGTTAAAGGTAAGGGGACTTGGAGTACAGCAGAGACAGGTATTGCTTTTTGATCTGTAGCGGCGTAAGAAGTCCGCCATTTGATTGAAGTCATACCGAGAAAAGTACCTCTGAGTTGGCCACTCCCAAAAATATAGCCTAAGAACGAGTAGTCGTCAAGGCCCCAAACGCCATGACTACCCGCTGGTTCAAGTTTGTAGACATCTTGAAGTCGCCAACAAAGCCGTAGATATCTAACAAAGATGTGGAAAACAATCGCATGTTCTTCCTCCGGGATAGGTTTCAGAAATCGGACAAGAGTGAGACAAAGTAGGAATAAAGCAAAAGATGTCTCATGTCCTGTACCGTAGTCCATCCTGGTAAATGAACCAAAGGAGACAAGCAATAGGGGCTTTACATGGGGGATTACCATAGACAAGTGGGCACCCAATACCGTAGTTAGAAGCTGATCTGCATTCTTTCAATATTACGTTAGAAATGATCATAGAGTTCACATTTTTGCACCAACTTCTTCTAGTCGCTTACCCCATGTGCGAAAGGCAATGTTACCAAATCGTTGGGGAGTAGCAAGCGGCGGTATCTCGTCGATCCAGCCGTCCAACGTGTTTAAAAGTTCAATAAGGCTTAAAGTAGCCTGACGACAAATAATCAGAATACACATATGCGCAGGTCTCGTAGCCATACCTTGCTTGAGTAAGCTATATTCCAGGGAAGATAACATCCCACGACCGATTCGTTAAGACGGTGTAGAAAAACGCTGTAATCCCTGTAGGACATTGTAGTTTTCCAGGTATCTATATCATCGTCGCTTTTTATTCTTGGCTCTGGTACAGACGATAATTTTGCAACGGTTGAAAGTGGTATTTCACGCAGTTCTGGAATGACTTGTGCCATCAGAGGACAAGGCTGGCGGACATGACTTGTGTCACGTTGGAGCGTTACACGTGGTTGGTGACGCATTCAGTGTGGGAACTCTCGAGCCTGAGTTGGTTGTGTCACGGTCATTGCCGCTGCCCATTGTTCTGCTTCAGTCTCAGCCCACTTTTACAATCCTCTATTACTTGTGAGAATCTGAAAGCAAATGTCGCCCTACGATGAATGGAATAAGATTGACGAAGACGAAGCGGAGGAATTACAAGATACATCTGTGAGAAAAACTTTCACCTATTCATAGACACCGTGCTAATGTTCGAGTTATCTCATTACTAGATATTCGAGCTGAAGCGTGATGTGATTCTATTTTGTATCGACTGCTCAGAGTCTATGCAGCAACTGGAGGAAGACCCAGAATATGAAACCCAGACATGTCACCTTTTCACTGCCTTACAGGCTGCCATGGAAATTCAAAAGAGAAAAATACTTGTCGGTCCAAGTGATTCGGTCGGCATATTATTATTCAACACAGTGAGGTTTTTCGGACGAGTGATGAACTCTTGCGTGATGAGTCTTGAAGCTTAAGACAGAAAACAACAAGTCCCGCAACTCTCTGTCAGAACTCAAGAAGGGCGTACACCTTTATCAGCCCATCTCGCAAATGAGTGCTCCTATAATCCAACATCTCATTCAACTCTTGGATAGTTTGTATTTCATTTATGGGTCCAGTAATATCGTTTACGTCTAATGCAGCTGCACGAGAGGATCCAAACGAACTCCGAAGATCGTTTCCGCCTGTTACGGAAAACAAAGTGCCCATGGGTGATGTATTTACTAGTTGCAACTGGGTTTTTCGAGATGGGTCAGAATACAGACCGTCAATTGTGGCTTGCCTCATTTCATTTTCTCAGGGCACCTAAAACTGCGACAAAACGAGTCTTTCTTATCACCAATGACGACACTCCACATACTGGAGCACACAGTCAGCAACTTATCACTTCAGCGCGGACAACACTCATTGTAACGTCTTGTTCTGATTATATTGATCGTAACCCAATCAGGAAAAATAGGATTTGACCCAGGCAGGGATAACTCTTGAGCCGTTCTTTATCAGTAGTGAAGAGAAATCATTCAATATCGCAAAGTTTTATTCAGTCAGTCAATCATTTGTCACCATTTTCCCTACTAACGTTCGTCGGAAAGTCAATACTTGTTCCCAGCAATATCATTGAAGAAGATGACCTAAATAGCGAGTCTTCAGTTCTTCCTGAATCGATATCGATATCTCGTATCGAAGACTTACTTGCGCAGATGCGCTTTCATGAAGTCCCCAAACGCGCTCTATTTAGCATTCCATTCCATCTTTCAGATGGCTTGACCATAGGTATTAAAGGGTATGTGAAGAACCGAGGCCATGCAACAATTGTTCATACAGTGTATCAAGTTATGGTTTAGTCACGGAACAAAAGAAAGGCAACTATCGTTACTTTGTTGACCTCGGAGATCGTATGGAGGTGGCTATCAGCAAAACAGTCTATGTAGATGAAGTATGTTTCGGTTGTTGTGATCGCTTTCTGAACCTTGAACAACTTTAAACAGGAAACGGAAGCGGAGGCCGAGAAGGCCAAACTCATGTACGGTCCTGTCACGGGACCTGGGGAAGAAGGTGAAGAAGACGAAGAAGCTGCTGAAACTACCCCCACTCGTGTTGTCAAAGCAGGTCAACGGGTATGCATTGATATACGAAAACGTGACCTTGACCGAAGCCTTTGTAGCCGTTCTATACAGCCGAAGAAATAAAGGCTTTTCGGACACTTGGTCTTTCACCATGTAAGCTATTTCATACCCGAGCTATGACACCGACTCAAAAAGATCTAGCCCTCAAGTTACTGGGATTCAAGGATCATAGCGAAATCCAGTTTGAAGACAACGTCAAACATTCTCTCTTCATCTACCCCGATGAATCAGTGCGTATGAAAATCTCTCATATGCAATTCATTCTGAACAGCAATCAAAGGCCTATTCTGGAAGCAAACGCACGTTTACTGCTCTATTGAAGTCAATGATCAAGAAAAATAAAATAGGACTTGTACTTACAATGACAAGGTCAAATTCCACCCCGATATTCTGTGCACTACTACCTCAGGTGTGTAGCTGTTATCCCTCATTTCTGAATAAAAATAATTTATGATATGTCATCAGGAGGAGAAAAAGGACGAAGATGGGTGGACTGAGCCAGGAGGATTTCACCTCATTCCTCTGCCCTTCGCGGACGACATTCGTGCCGCTCCTATTGATGAGGGATACACAGGTAAGTGTAAACAAAGTCTCCTATAATGCTGAAATCTACAAAGATGGAACGTAGCCTCGAGTAAGCTGGCGACAGCAGCCTATAAGTGGGTTGAAAAGTTGACAATCAAGAATGGGGCATACCCTCCTGACTCTTACCCTAACCCAGGTATGGCAGACATCTCTATTATCCTAACCAGCCAAATATCCGGTGACATCGCTGCGATATTTCTTTAAACAGCTTTGGCATTCCATAATGAGCAGTTACAGGCTAGTGCATTCCGAGAGGAGTATGACCCGGACTCCTTCGAAGATTTGACTCTCCCAAAATATGGCCAATTGCATAAGGTACAATTTAATTTTGTCTAATTAGGTGAACCTTTCCTAAACTAGAAGCCCGAAGCGTGCGGGTGCCTTGATAACAGCTTGGAAGGATGAACTAGAAGCAGAACCTTCAGTTGACGTCGTTAGCTTGGCCGGTTCGAAACGGAAATCTGTAAGTGTGGTGCCTTCTATGAACACGTTCCCAAGCAATACATTAAACTCCATGATGCATTTGATAGTCATTGAGTACAGATGATGTTGAAATTCGGAGCAAATACGAGGTCAATGCACTCGACAAAGTAAGTATAGGAATTCCAAATTTTAATGTTCCTTGTGCTGAGTCATTCCATAGTTAAAGGTCGCGCAGTTGAAGGTATGGTCATCTTGAAAAATTTTCGAATACATGCCAACCACTCTAACTTTAATAGGACTTTCTCAAGTCGAAGGGTCAGCCGGTCTCAGGAAACAAGGCAGAGCTAGTTCAGAGAGCATCGGAATGGTTACACAAACACTAACCAATCAATTTGACTTTACAACATCTTCTTGATACTTCTGATTCTGCGTGATACAACGAAAATTTACCCCTAATCAAACAACGAAGTGGATATGAAAGGTACAGGGAATGTTCCTGCTGCCGTCATGGACCAATCATCATCCTTCCCTTATGACCTCTCTCACAGCCTCGCCGAATATTTGGCAACCTTTCCGGAGGTCCTCCGTCGTTATATTCAACGGCGGGATGAAACGGACGACCTCGTAGACACTGGTCGTCAGGATAATCATGCCCTTCTCTATACACTTCTTGGCGACCCTGCTGGCCACATCCTTGGGACAGGATGACGTAGTCACAGGGTCGAATGCCGCACCATGGCCACTGGGAGATGCGAACTCAACAGCAACCATAAGACCAGCTCCACGGACATCAAGAATGTATGGTGCTAACGTTGAGTCGGACTTGAGAGTGTTCAAGTACTCAAATATTTCGCGAGACCTTTCACACGAAACTATTAAGGAACGGAACTAGCACTAAATCAAAAACAACTCACCGGTCCTGGACGTTCTCGAGAATGTTCTCTTCTTGGAAAGCATCTGCGACAGCTACGGCAGCCGCACAAGACACCACATTCCCCGCATAAGTGCCACCCTGGCATCGCGTTATTGCAGTCTAAACCATATCTTACTGGTGGCTTACCATGCTTCCCGGATTCAACTTGTCTGTCAGCTTTTTACGGCTGACAATGCCGCTCAGGGGGAATCCATTTGCCAGACCCTGTTCCATGCGTTATTAAAACAGATTGAAGAAAGCTATAGGAGAACAAATAAATACCTTTGCCATGACCAAAATATCAGGCTTGACTCCACTGTATTCGATGGCAAAGAATTTGCCTGTTCGGCCGAAGCCGCTCTGCACTTCGTCAATAATTAACATAATGTCATGTTTGTCACAGATCTTGCGGAGCCCTTGTAAGAATTTTGGGGGGGCAGGAACGTAACCACCCTCTCCTAAAACCGGCTCAATGATGATTGCCGCTGTGTCTTGAGGAGCCGACTGCTGTGCAAGCAGCAGCTCCAGCTGGTACAGGGATTGATCGACGAGGACAGATGTATCGGTGGATGGGGAAACACTTTGCTGGTGCCAAAAAGGGAATGGAATACTAAAGACCCCGGGCTTTGTTGTACACATTAGACACGTCCAGCTTTGCACGGGAGCGACATTAAACTTACCATGAGCGGAGCGACACCTTGCGAATATATCGTTTTACTTTTAGTAACGGCCATAGCTCCGAATGTCCTCCCGTGATAGGCACCTAGTCAAAATTGCCGTCAAACCCATGTCGAGTACGTGACACACGTCGAATTTCCTACCTTGCATAGTGATGATATTCTGCCGGCCAGTGAATACACGGGCCATCTTGAGTGATGCCTCGACAGCTTCTGATCCGGAATTCCAGAAAAAGAATGAGTCGAGCGAGGGGTGTGGCATCTTTGGCAGCAGCTTCTCGATCAAACGCGCGTAGGGTTCATGAAGGGCAATACTACACTATACCCTTTGTTTCAGATATCTTCCATTCATAGAGCATTATTAGCGGATCGTGTACCTGAGAATGAACAAGGTTCATGCACTGGTTCGCAGCAGCAGCGCTAACTTTAGGATGGCAATGACCTGTCAATTGTGATTTCATTCGGCTCCGTATTGTATTACTGTAATATTGCCTGCCGCTCACCTAGGTTGGTCACACCAATTCCACATGTGAAGTCCAAAAATTTTCGTCCATCTTCATATAAAACATAAGATCCATTCCCTTTCACCATCAACCCTTCAGTAATCCTACCCAAACCTTTCGTGATATGACGAATGGCAAAATTATACAGGGGGTCTCCAGAGGCCGCCGTTGCGACATGTCTTGAGGGGGTAGTACTAACTGCGGGACAAATAGAAGTCGAGCTGCATGCCCAGATAGGCGCCGCTTTTGCGCTAATTGTGCCATTTTAAGACACTGATGCCGTTATGTCAATCAGTCGTTTTGTACTGCTCACCATCGTCTGGTCGCTTTGATGGCACTTCCACGGCTGTGCGCCGCAAGGATCCCCCAGCGGCATAACATGTTTGGAGGGATAATGGTGGTGATGTGAATCTTGTAGTCGGAGAATGCCCACTTATAATACGATTTCCCGCGCACTTACTCCTTTCAGTAACACCTGTTTCAGGATTCGTCAACCCTGCGTCCACCGTCTAGAAAATATTTCTTCCATCAGTTAGTTGACCTCAAGCACTGTTTACCAATCATGGTCAATCCGATTTTCTGAATTCAGGATAATACGAACAGAGAACAGGTATTTTGCCGGCAGCGACAGAAAACTAAGCGCAAATAAATACAGCTCTCCTTAGCTACTCCACAGTTCTGAATAACTTTGTTCTGCGGCACGGACACGGTAAAATCCCCGATTTTTTCTTGTGCTTAGGAAGTGTGTGGATCCAGATTCTACTATTATAAGGGGCTGTCCCAAATCACCATGACTGTCAATCTGATCCTCGATGATTGAACTAGTCAAGGTGACGCAGATACTCAAGCGATACACAGCACTCTCTTATCACGAGGAACATGCCATTGTTACCATATTTATACAGCAAGAGACTTTCTGGATATCCTCGTATTGTGTCCTTTCTCGTTTGTTAGTAAACCATGAATCCCCCACCTACGCAGGAGACTCTAGCCACCCTCAGATATAGGATTGACATCTATTTTGAACATCTTGGGCGGCTTCTTGCCATTCGTGAACAACCATTTCTACCACAACCGTTCCCGAATGACGCAACTCGCCTTCCCGCAGGCTTTCCGGACATCGAATTCGTATACAATACCTACATTTATTGGACGGACAGGAGCAAGTTGCCTCAGCTTTACGAAGTGAAGCTTTGTCACTTCAACCCTAGCCCCGGGGAGCCTTTTTTAACCTGGGAAATAGTCATCAGTAAGCACAGCAGCACACGGAGGCAACCGAGGTTCTAATAAATAAAGCGAACTCTACAGGAAGATCTGGTGCTAATGAGCCCCGTTTTCAGATTGGCCTTCTTGAGATCGATAAAGTGCTTTATGGGGACCACAAACTCTTTCGTTTTAACGGAAATTTTATCCTCGAGACAATTAGGATGTCCGTGAGGCTTGCCACCCCTATCCGCATCACCAAGAACATCTTGACCTACCAAGTATCTTCTTTTCCTGGACAACCTTCACTCGAGGTTGTCGAGATGTGCGATGCACACGGACACGTCCTTCATGAACTTGCCCGACAGGAAAAGTTATCATCTTGATTTCTTGGTCAGGCTCCTCTTGGCATGATGCGGCAGATGGCACAG
>KZ302189.1:3685-22480 GCA_002554575.1 Amanita thiersii Skay4041 | reverse complement strand
AGTAAGTAGCTCAGTGAGGGGATGAGTAAGGATGCTTGGGGACCAGAGTAAGCCTGAAGCAATAGTCAGCGATGTTGACTACAGGTGAAACACTGTCCTCAGAGGCAGTAGAGGTGAGTATTCGCAAACAGATAAACAAGAGTAAACAAAAAGACGTCGAAATGTCGAACATAGGGGTTGGGAGTGCTTAGGGGTTGAACCTTGAGCGCTGAAGGCTGGAGGGCGTAACAGTGAGATTCTGACATAATCTAAGAGCTAGCAATCCTCACCTGTTTCCGAACGTCTTTCGAGACTCATACACCCTTCACCTCCATAGCACGCTTGTGCTCCCCTTTCCACATCTTATTCTCAGTTCCAGAGGGTGTCCTACGTCTGTAGCACCCTGCTCTATGAAAGCCTAATCACAGGCTCCCATGACCTACCCCTCGTAGCCCAGTGCCACTATTCGACCATGTCCCATTGCTGCTAGTGGAGATAGACTAGAGCAATTCACGGAGTATGTTGGAACTTGACAGAGGCATAGACCCGTGCTTCTACCCCCATTCGAGAGAAACCCTCGCTCGTTCGTCACCTAGTGCGCCTTCGACCTCAAGGTTTCCCTTATCCTTATCCATCAATCTACTGAAGTGACAGACTAGGGTCGCGCGCCCGTCACACAGTACTAATAGTCACTAAACACACCCTACCCATCCCTATCTCTCGTTTATCCCATGGATCCCTTAATCTTTGCACTACTCCCATTTTACTATCTGTTCAGGATAGTATTTTTCCCATTACGAATGATGGTTGGCGGCAGCACTGGAGGTACTGCCAAACCTGGCTGGACATTGGAGGCAGCCTTCGCCCAAATCCAACAACTTCTTGGTGCTGTTAATAATCTTCAGCAAATGATTGCGCAGCAGGAACAGACCATCGCCCAGCTGCAAAATCAGCCCCCTCCCCCTCCATCCAGTTCTCAACCAGCTTGTGGTCCGAAAATGGCCACACCACCTATCTTTGATGGATCAATGGCAACATGTGAGGCATTCATTAATGCCTGCCGACTCTACATATCAGCCAAACCTCACGAGTTCATAAACCTCCAAATGAAGATAACATGGGTATTGGGCTTCATGCAATCAGGCATGGCCCAGTTATTTCGAGACCAGTTCATGGTATATATGAACTCCCCGGCATACTGAACACAATACCTGGAGTCCACGGAACAGGATCCCATTGAGCTACTATACTGTATGCTGATATTTACAAAGCCTTTGGGGATCCAAATAAACAGGCTACCGCCATCCAAGAAATCACAATGATAAAACAAGGTACCAAGACCGGCAAAGAGCATGTGCAATCATTTAAGCAATGCTATATGCGGTCTGGATATGGAGAAATTGCAGGGATACACGAATTCAAGAGATCGTTGAATTCCCCCTTACTCAATAAAATCATGGTGGTACCAGAACTTCCAGTGACATTGGAGAAATGGTATGACTTGGCAGTGTGTCTCAATAGGCAATGGCAACAAGCCGTTGCCGAGAAAAAGGTCTTCGCTGCTCGAAGCAGAAAAGGAGACGCAGGACAAGGTTCTAACACAACATCGAGGCAGAACACTACTCACCAAACTTGCCAACCTGTTAGAACTCCCACTACCCCGGTTGCTACTCCCTGGCAAGGCAGAGATCTGAATGTGATGGACGTAGATCGCAATAGATCTCAGCGACGCTGCTACAACTGTGGCCAAGCTGGCCATTTTGCACGTAATTGCCTGCAACCCCGCTGCCAGCAGACAAGACTGGTGGAAGTTTGGAACAATGGCACAGATGCCGAGAGAGAGGAGTTGAGGAGGCTGATGGGTGCGGACACTGTGGGTGCTGTCCCGGAGGACATGAATGCTCGACAAGTACAGGGATCTTTGTTAGAACCTCACTTGTACAACCTTTACCGTGATCCACCAAGTTCCCTCAGGCGTCGCTCCAGATGATATTGAGAGAGATAGAAAGAGAACAAGACTCTTATTGAAGTTATACAAGAGGATAACTATCAAAGAGCTGGAGAGTAAATAAACTAAAACAATGGTTGAAATATGAAGAATGAAATAAAAGAATAACCAAAGGTTGAATTGAACCACCAACCTCTAAGAATCAGAATGAGGTTAGCGCGCACTTAGGATCAGTGCTTAGAGAAGCGCACATCTAGTCTGGCGCTAATAGAGGCGCGCGCTTAAACAGGCGTCTCTGATGGATAATGGTAAGTAAAAGAAAAAGAAAAGAAAAGAAAAGAAAGAGGAAATAAGAAATCGTAACATTACCCCCTCCTTAAGGATTGCGCCCACGCAATCATAAGGAGTTTGCTTGCTTCCTCGCTCCCTTCCATACCCTCCAATTCCTCTCAAGCTTCTCCAAATAGTCCCTCTCGAACTTCCCATCTTCCCAACCAAATAATCGACGTGGTACCTTGGGATCTGTATGATTTTCATAGCGCTTAAACTCAAAATGTCTAAGCGCTAAGGGTCATGGTGCCGCAGGGAAACGTTGATGGAAGGACTTGACCTTCTCTTGAGCGTTTTCTAAGTCTGCCGCGGATTGCCACGTGTTCTCTTCCATAGGGTACCTGTGCCATTTAACCAAATATTCTAATCCACCGCCTCTTCTCATACGGCTATCAAGGATTTCCTCCACCTCATACTCTTCCGTTCTATCTATCAAATCCGGGGGGGGGGGCATTCATTCATGCGTTGACCAGGAGAAGTGGGTTTGGTGTACGGTTTTAGTAGCGATTCATTGAACGTATTGTGTATTTTCCAATGAATCGGTAATTTCAGTTTATAAGCCGATTGACCAATTTTCTCCATGATCGTGAAAGGTCCATGGTATTTTGGGCCAAGTCTTTTAGACGGTAGATTGAGATTGAGATTTGAGCCATCTAAAAGAACTTCTGATCCGATCAAGTACTCAATTGCCTTTCCCTTCTTTTTATCATAAGTTCTCTTCATATCGGTATTAGTTTTTTCTAGGGAGGTTTTGGCATGTTCGAGTGCTTCCTTTATTTTAGTGATGAAGGTATCGACCGAATCATTGTTTGTTCTTGGCAAGGGTTCAACTCCAGTGTAGGGATGGCATCCATTATTAAGCATAAATGGAGAATAACCTGTGGCACAATGTGCCCTATTGTTGTGGCAAAACTGCGCTATTGCTAGCCAGTCTGCCCAGTCATTTTGCCGATTATTAATATAAAATCGCAGGTATTCAATGAGTTCTTGATTAACTTGTTCCGTTTGCCCATCCATTTGTGGGTGGTAAGCTGTGGAGTAATTCCCTTGTATCCCTAAAACCCGGTACAATTCCCGCATGAATCCTGATATGAACTGGGAGCCACGATCGCTTATGATTTTCCTAGGTAAGCCATGTTCTTTAAAGATGACATCTCTATAAAGAGTGGCGGTTCCTAGGCTGGTAATATTGGTATTTGTTGGTATGAAATACACCTTTTTGGTTAAGTGATCGACTACAACCATAATCATATCAAATCCCTTGGACTCCGGTAAGGGCCCTATAAAATCTACTGACACCATATGCCAGGGTTCAGGGGGTACGTTGTTTGGGTGTAGGGGTGCATTTCTTTTTTGCCGATTGGGTTTGTTAATGGCACACCCTTCACAGCCTTTGATGTATCTTTCCACATCTGACTTCATGTTCGGCCACCAGTAGTTGCGAGTGATGAACTCGATTGTTTTCACTACTCCTGGATGGCCTTTTGTCGCCCAGCTGTGACAGATCATCGTGATAAAGTCCCTGATTTCCCTGTTAACCGGTACATAGATACGATCTTGCCAGTAGACTAATCCATTATCAATCCTATATTCTGGATCCTTTCTGCTTATCGCATCCGAGACCTGTTTATCCCAAAACTGTTTTGGGATTTTGGTGATTTTGTCTTCTGTTTCTCCAAGCGCCCTGTCATCATCATAGATTCTGATAAACAGGTGGTCCTTTAAGAGGATAATGTCTTGGTTGTCGTTATCTCCTCTTTCATGACCTGCTTGTTGAGACAGTAAATCAGGCTTAGTGTTTGCCCTGCCAGGTCGATGCTTGATAATGAATTTGTAGTCTTGAAGGTCAGTTATCCAGCGGGCTTGGCGATGGTTAAGGTTCTGCGGTTTTCGGAAATATGTTAAATTCTGATGATCAGTGAGTACCTTGATCTCCTTTTCCGCTCCTTTTAAATAATGGGACCATTCGTAGAAGCATGTCATTACTGCGAGCATTTCTTTATTGTAGATCTCATAGTTTCACTTGGCGTCGTTTAATGAGTGTGACATGTATGCTACTGGTCTCCATGTACCGTCGTCCTGTACCTGGGATAAAATTCCTCCAATGGCAAAGTCTGAGGCGTCTGACTCGATACGGAATTGAGCTGTAGTGTTTGGGATGACTAGAATGGGTTGGGTAGTGACTCGTTGTTTAAGACTTTTGAATGCGTCCCATTGTTCCTTTTCCCATTTCCAGTCTATTTTACTGGTTAATTTGGTGAGGGGTTTTGCTATTCGTGCAAATCCTTCAATGAACCTTCGGTAAAAATTACAAAATCCCAAGAATTGTTGTAGCTCCCATTTGCAAGTCAGCGCGGGCCATTCCGCGACTCCTTTCACCTTGACCGGGTCCATTCGAATGGTGTTGGCAGATATGATAAGTCCGAGAAACTCTATCTTGGTCTTTTCAAACTGGCATTTTTCTGGTTTTAATGATAGTTGATGTTGTTCCAGTATTGCCAGTACCTGCGCCACCCTTCACTCATGTTCTTCGCGGGTTTTAGTAAAGATGAGAATGTTGTCTATATAGACACTCATCCATCCTTCAGCTATTTCATTCCAGAAGATGTCATTCATCATCATCTGAAATGTGGCTGGTGAATTGGTTAACCCGAAAAACATGACAAGTGGTTCGAACAGTCCCCGATTAGTCCTGAATGCAGCCTTCCATTCGTCTCCTTCCTTTATCCTTATATTGTTGTACCCCCACCGAATATCCATCTTTGAGAAGTATTTAGCCTCTGATAGTCTATCGATGAGTTCACTAATCAGAGGGAGTGGATATCGGTTTTTTACTGTCATTTGGTTCAGTTTTCTATAATCCTGAATGGGGCGTAAGGACCCATCTTTCTTTTTTACAAAGAAAAATGGAGAGGCCATTGGAGATTTACTGGGTTGGATGTGACCGGTCTCAAGGTTCTCTCTGAGAAATTCATCTAACTGCCTCTGCTCTGTTGGATTAATTGGATAAATTTTGCAGTCCAAGGGTTTCGATCCTGGGATTAATTCAATAGCATGGTCCCAGGGTCTCCTTGGTGGCAGCTGATCGAATGTTTTCTTCTCAAAGACCTTTTTAAATGGGAGGCAGTAGGCTGGTAGTTTGGCGTTCAGTTCTTGTGAGGTCTGTGGGATGTAAACCTGTTCTGCCAATTGTCCTGCCTTGGATTGATATGCCCATAATCGCAATTCCTCTTGGCCGATCTGGACCGCTAAAAGGTGATCCCCTTCCTCCATTTCATCCCAAGATATTTCGTCCAGCACTTCCTCTCAGCACTTCCTCTTCTGGACTTCCTACCATACTACCTTTCTGACAAGTACTGGGACACCGTGAAAACTCTAGCGTCGAATTCTTCCAATCAATTTTGGGGTTGTGATATTTCAGCCAGTCATGACCGAGGAATATATCATTCTTACTGATGTTTGCGACGCTAAAGTCCATGAGTTCATTGTGGTCACCGATTTTAATCCGTAACTGTATTTTATGCGTGAGAGAACCAATATTGTTTTTGGTCCCGTCGGCATTATATACAGGTATTGGGTGGGGTAGAGGTATTACATTTAATTGGTGTTTTTCAATGAATTCTTTGTTAACACAGGAGCTGGTACAGCCGCTATCCAACAAGGCTTTCACTTCAAACAATTCGAGAGTATCAGTTGTTGATATGACACATTTTATATCCATTTGATTATTGCCAGAAGTTCTGACAATAGTTGGACCTTGCTTTAATTCGTAAATGGCTAATAGCACATCATTCTCACTTAGAGAGTTCAGTTCATCAATAAGTGATCCTGTTATCTCGTTTGTTCATTTGTTGTGAGAGTATTGCTGCAGCATTCTAATCGCTTCCTCTTTACTCTCGTTCCAAATTCGCCTGGTTACCCAGGGGCCAGTCCATGTTCTTAGTCCTTTATCTTTTATCCTCAGGGGTTTGCTTCTGATGTCGTGATACAAATGTTTATTGTCTTGCACTATGTACTCTATACATATGGCACTGTCTGTATATGAAGTATCTGGGGCCGCTGAATCGAAGCTGTTCATTGGCCGAATTGAAAACCTGGGGGATTCAAAATGGTTGTTTGCGGTTGGGTTACCGCAACTGCTGGCGTCTGGACCAGAACTTCCTCTATATGGGCAACTCCGCCTCCCGTTTGTGCTCCTCCGCCCATCATCCTCCACAATTCATCTCAGTCAGCATCTGTGCCACTATTCCAGGTGGCAACTAACCGGGTTTGTTGTTGGCGGGGGTTCGGGCAAACTCAGGCCATGTGTCCGGTTTGTCCGCAGTTATAGCAATGAAGAGGTCCGTGGTTTCTATCCACTTGCATGGCATTGGGGTCTCTTGGTGCAGGTTGCACGGGAGACCTCCATTGCGATTGTGGTTGTGGTCGGTTTGCGGGTGGTGTCCAATTACGTTGAGTTTGGGGGTTTGAATTCTGCCATTGCATATTTCCCGGTTGGCCAGTGCGTTGCGTTGCACTAGATTGCGCGCCTGTGCTACCACTTCCACGTGTAGCAAACATTTTCCTTTCTGCCATTGCTTGTCTCCATTGACGATCTAACCTGATCGTCAATTCATACCATCCTTCCAATGATGTCGGGAGATTGGGGACCACCATTAACTTGTCTAACAAGGGTGTATTGAGAGATCGCTTGAATTCATGAATCCCAGCGGTCTCTCCATAACCGGAGCGCATAAAACTTTGCTTGAACATTTGGACATGTTCCTCTGCCGATTTTGACCCTTGTTTTATAGTTGTGACCTCCTGTATAGCGGTTGCCTGTTTATTAGGGTCCCCAAATGCTTTGTAGATGTCCTGGTATAGGAGTTCGATTGGGTCCGGTTCTGTGGATTCTAAGTATTGTGTGCGGAAGTCCGGTGAGTTCATGTAGACCATGAAATGGTCTCTGAAGAGCTGCGCCATTCCAGTTTGCATGAACCCAAGTACCCAAGTTATCTTGATTTGTAAAGAGGCGAACTCATGAGGTTTAGCTGAGATATATACAGTAGCTGACAAGCATTGATAAAGGCTTTGCACGAAGCCATCGATCCATCATATAAAGGGGGTGAGGCCATCTTTGGTCCTCGTGGGGTGTTTACGGTGGCGGCGGGGGTTCCCTGGTTCTGTAACTGTTGGATTACAGCACTTTGTTGATGAACGGTGTTTTGGAGGGCAGCCAGACTGTTTATGAGTTGCTGGATTTGTACCAGCGCCTGATCTAAGGTCCAGTTGGGTTCCTCTGTGCCACTGCTGGCACTGCCAACCATCATTCTCAGGGGGTAAAAGAGAATTTGGAATAAATAATAGAAGGGAAGCAAAGAGTAAAGCAATGGATCCATGGTGATCGAGGATAGGTGGATGGTAGGATAGAGGGAATGTCAATAGTACCTTGCTATGGGCATGCGACCCTGACTTGTAGCTTAGGTGATGGATTGATAAGAGATAAGGGCCTCTGCAGTCAATGGCGCGCAAGGCGATGAGCGAACGAGTTTTCTCGGAGAGGGTACCAACATGAGGGTACACCTAGACCAAGATCCAACAGATTCTCTGTGAGCTACACCAGTCTATCTCCACTGGCTGTAGCAGGACACAATCGTTGGGGCATGCGGGGCACAAGAAGGTCGAAGATGCCTGTGATTAGGCAATGGTCGAAGGTGCCTGTGATTAGGCAATCGAGTATGGGATGCCACGGATGTGGGACACCCTCCTTAGCTACGATGTGGGAGATGGGGGGCACAAGTGTGCCTTGGAAGTGAAGAGAGATAGAAAAAATGAGTCTCGTCTGAAGAGACGGTCGCGACAGGTGAGTTGTGATAGCTCTTTGATATTGTTAGAACCTCACTTGTACAACCTTTACCATGATCCACCAAGTTCCCTCAGGCGTCACTCCAGATGATATTGAGAGAGATAGAAAGAGAACGAGACTCTTATTGAAGTTATACAAGAGGATAACTATCAAAGAGCTGGAGAGTAAATAAACTAAAACAATGGTTGAAATACGAAGAATGAAATAAAAGAATAACCAAAGGTTGAATTGAACCGCCAACCTCTAAGAATCAGAATGAGGTTAGCGCGCGCTTAGGATCAGCACTTAGAGAAGCGCATGTCTAGTCTGGCGCTAATAGAGGCGTGCGCTTAAACGGGCATCTCTGATGGATAATGGTAAGTAAAAGAAAAAGAAAAGAAAAGAAAAGAAAGAGGAAATAAGAAATCATAACAATCTTCTAGTTTGGTTCAGTCTTTTCGCTTCAGTCAATGAATAGCTCCGATTCATTGACTACATCTCGTAAATACATGGACTCTTGTATTAACATAGACTATGTTCTGCAATCCAACCCCATGCTCATTCATGAGATCAGGAGTGAATCAATTAGGACACAAAAAAGAGGCTTAAAAACATGGACCAGACCCTGGGTTCTACAACATATCTGGAGTGAGAATATTGAAGAGGGAATTCAAACCCTCATTCAATATGCACACAATAAACGGGAAAAGGAAATTTCAAGTCAACTGGTAAACCAACTCAACCTGATGCCAGAAAAAGATGCCCTTTGGGCGATCTACCAATTAAAAAATAAACCAACGGTCATCCGAGCGAATGGTACCAACCAGATCAACCTTCCCTGTGTGATCTCCACAATAGATACCTTTGAATCCTTTTCTGTAAAGGCCCTACTTGACAGCGGATGTACTGGATCGTGTATTAATACAGAATTCATGGAACAACATTGATTGAATAAAATCCCCCTCCCTCAACCAATACCAGTCTATAACGCTGATGGTACTCTTAATGTTGGGGGATCTCTAACTCATTCAGTGAAATTGAGAATGAGAATTGGTGAACACGAAGAAGTAATGGACTTCGGGATCTCCAATCTAAGTAAAAACGAAATATTCTTAGGTTACGACTGGTTGAAATTTCACAACCCTAAGATTGATTGGAAGAAATCCGAAGTCGAATTTACACAATGTCCAGGAATCTGCCAACTGAGCAGTGAGGTGAAAGAACCCAAAGATGAATTAGATCTTCAGGAATGGGAAGAATTAGAAAAGGGTGATAAACTCCTGGCCGTTCACATAGGATCAGAGGAACTACAATACCGGGCATATCAATCAAAAGCAGGACAGCTAGTGGAACAAGCTTATGTTCCAAAAACTAGCCGAGATTTAAAAAGCAAAATACCTGCATATTGCCTTCCCTATCGTAAGGTTTTCGAAAAGGAGACATTCGACAAATTGCCACCATGACATCCTTGGGATCATGCTATAGAACTGATCCCTAATGCTAAACCACTCGACTGTAAAATCTACCCTCTAAACATCAAGGAGCAACGGCAATTAGACGAATTCCTCAAAGAAAACCTGGAATCTGGTCAGATCCAGCCCAGCAAATCACCGATGGCCTCTCCCTTCTTCTTCGTCAAGAAGAAAGATGGTTCCTTACATCCTGTTCAGGATTATAGGAAACTTAACGAGATGACCATCAAGAACCAGTATCCTCTACCCCTTATTAGTGAATTAATTGACAAGTTGTCCAAAGCGAAATACTTTTCTAAAATGGACATTCACTGGGGGTACAATAATATCTGGATCAAAGAAGGTGATGAGTGGAAGGCTGCATTCAGAATGAATTGAGGTCTATTTGAACCACTGGTAATGTTCTTCGGTTTAACAAATTCCCCAGCAACTTTCCAAACCATGATGAATGACATTTTCCGAACCAAAATCGCTGAAGGCTGGATGGTCGTCTACATGGATGACATTCTAGTATTTACCAAAAACATCGAAGAACACCAGAGACGTGTAGCACAGGTATTAGCCAAGCTCGAACAACACAAATTGTCATTAAAGCCAGAGAAATGCCAATTTGAACAAACAGAAATCGAGTTCTTGGGTCTAATTATCTCGCAAAACACACTTCAAATGGATCTGATTAAGGTCAAAGGAGTAATGGAATGGCCAGTGCCCACCTGTAAGTGAGAGATTCAACAGTTCCTTGGCTTCTGTAACTTCTACAGACGCTTCATAGAGGGATTTGCAAAACTCACTAAACCGCTTACTATTCTAACCGGAAAGACCAACTGGGTTTGGGGAATGGCACAAATAAATGCTTTCCAAGCATTAAAGAATAAAATCACAAATTGACCAATCCTTGCCATCCCAAACTCTGAAGGACAATTCCAGATAGAAATGGATGCATCCGATTTCACCCTAGGAGCAATCCTCTCCCAGCAGCAAAATGATGGTTTATGGTGACCCATGGCCTATATGTCTCATGCCCTTAGCAATGCAGAGCGTAATTATGAAATCTATGACAAGGAAATGCTCGCTGTCATGACGGCCTTTTATGAGTGGTCACGATATCTTAAGGGAGCCAAGGAACAAGTGGAGGTATTAACCAATCACCAAAACCTCACTTATTTCTGAAAACCTGAAAATCTAAACCACAGACAAGCGCACTGGGTTCTGGATCTCCAAGAATATGATTTCATTATCAAGCACAGACCAGGAAAAGTGTTACAATTCCTTTTAATCTTTTCATTTCCTTTTCCTTTTCTTTTTCTTTTCTCTTCTTCCCTTGACGCCATCCAAGCGCGTGCTTCCATAAGCACTCAATTAGATGCGCGCCTTTCATTAGCGCCATGTCGGGCTACTCAGGCTCATTGGACATCTCGGATAACTCTGAGATAGTTCTCGGTTCGATTCTTGCCATGGCCATTCTTCTTTTACTTTACTTATATTCATTGTTGTATAGTGTTTATTCCTTAGCTCTTAGATAGTCTACCTCACAGTGTAGCTACAAGAGTCCAACCTCTTCTCTTATAAATCTCCTTCTCTCTCTTCATCGTGCCTTTGGAGTGACGCTTGAGGAGTTGACAGATCACGGTCTAGGTTTTATCAGTGAGATTCTGACAAAAAGCCAACACCAAGCCCGACTTACTCTCTAGACAAGCCGGTCACCAAAGGGGATTGAATGACAATGAGAATGTCATTCTCCTCAAGGATGACCTATTTGTCCAGATCTTTGACGACGATAGACTATTAAACGAGCTCGAACAGAAAATATCAAAGATCAACAAAAGACAATGGGACAGACAAATAGTCAAAGGGCTTCGGCAAAGGTCATCCGAGTATGCTGTGTGAGATGGAATCATATACTGGAAGGGCAGGGTCTATGTGCCAGTGGACAAAAGGATCAGAGGGTCAATCATTGAAGTCTTCCATTACTTACCAATGGCCAGACACGCAGGCATTGCCAAAACTCTGGAATTCATTACCAGAAACTATTGGTGGCCTAATATGTGTACCGACATTGAAGACTACATTAAAGGGTGTGACAAATGCATGAGAAATAAGCTGAACCGTCAGAAAAAAGCCACACCATTACACCCTAATGAAATCCCACCTGAACCTTGGCACACAATAAGCATGGACCTTATCGGACCACTACCTGAATCTAAGGGGTATGATGCGATCTTGGTAGTAGTAGACCGGTTCACAAAGAAAGCCTACTATCTACCAACAAATACCACAGTCACTTCTCTTGGGATAGCAACCTTATACCAGGACCACATATTCAAGGAACATGGTCTACCCAGGAAGGTGATAAGCGATTGTGGACCCCAATTTGTATCGGGTTTCATGAGGGAACTATACAAGGTCTTAGATATTACGGGAAACTACTCAATGGCCTTTCATCCACAGATGGATGGTCAGACTGAAAGGGTAAACCAAGAATTGGAAGAATATTTGCGCATGTACATAAATAACCAACAAGATAACTGGTCGGACTGGCTCACCATCGCTCAGTTTTGCCATAATGACAGAGTTCACAGCGCAACTGGATTCTCCCCTTTCATGATGAACAATGGTCGTAATCCCCAGAAAGGACACGAGACTAGTATCCCTGTAAAACACCAGACAGTATTGGATTTCTTAGATCAGATTAAACAGGTCCACGCTCAAGCAACCACAGTGCTTCATAAAGCCAATCAGAAAATGAAGACGCAATACGATCTACATAAAAGACAAGAGATCAAATACGCGGTTGGATCCAAGGTCCTCTTAGATGGGACAAATATCACCACGAAACGTCCCTCTAAGAAACTTGATGTGAAATTTTACGGACCTTTTATGGTAAAAGAAAAAGTGGGACAGGCTTCATACAAACTTGATCTTCCACCTAGCTGGAAGATCCATGACGTCTTCAACCAATCTAAATTGAAGCCATACCACGAACCGAAGTTCCTGAACCAAGCCATTCCACTTAAACCACCACCAGAGTTGATAGACGGAGAGAAAGAATGGGAAGTCGAAGAAATCATGTGTTACACCCTCCAACCTTCAGCGCTCAAGGTTCAACCCCTAAGCGCCCTAACCCCTATTTTCGACGTTTCGACGTCCTTTTGTTTATCTTTGTTTATCCTTTTGCGAATACTCATCTTACTGACTCAATGGACAGTGTTTCACCTGTAGTCAACATCGCTGACTATTGCTTCGGGCTACTCTGGTCCCCAGCATCCTTATTCATCGCCTTGCCAAGCTACTTACTCATCTCGTTACCAGTAGTAGCTATCTTTACCTTCTAACCTGTTTCACTACATTATTTTAGTTCGCCTTAGCTACCATTTACTGTATATAAACTGTAGCTACTTGCCTAGGATTCCCTAGGCTTTCAATACAAGTATCTTCTCTACTCTCACTTCGCTCTCACTGTCTGAGGAACTACCTAGAGCATCGCTCTACCTGGTGATCAGACATATCTACATCTTATCTAAGCAGTGGTTATCTTGCCATTGCCGCTCCCCTTGAGAGTCCTATACTTGGTCCCTGGCTTACTGCCTGAGCACTGAGATAGACGTCCCTTACATCATGGATAGCAGGGTGAGGTGGGGAGGAAGCTTAGAGTTTTTGGTTAAATGGAAGGACTATCCCACAGAAGAAAGTACCTGGGAACTGGCATCAAATCTTGAAAATGCTCAGGGAGCGATCCAAGATTTCTACAGATGAAACCCAGGTGCTCCTCATTCTATTTCACATAGACACTTCACCTTCCAAACTTACAAAAACCTCACAACACCAAAAACACCTAAGAAATTATTTGGTTGGGAAGATGGCAAGTTTGAGTGTGACTACCTGGACAGACTGGAGAGGAATTGGAAGATGTGGAGAAGTGCTCGTAAGGAGGCATACCAGTCATGAGGACATGACCCTTAAGAGGGGGGTATTGTTACGATCTCTCTTTATCTTTTCTTTTTCTTTATCTTTCCTCTTTCTTTTCTTTTCTTTTCCTTGACACCATCTAAGCGCGTGCTTTCATTAGCGCTCAATTAGACGCATGCCTTTCGTTAGCGCCTGGTTGGGCTAGTCGGATATCTCGGACTTCTCGGGTAACTCCAAGAAGGTCCAGAGTTTGATCCTTACCATGGCCTTTTCTTTTATTTTTCCATTTTACTTATACTTGTGTTTTGTATTGTTTATCCCTTAGCTCTTAGATAGTCTACCTCACCGTGTAGCTACAAGAGTCTCACCTCTCCTCATATAAGTCTTCTTCTTTCTTCTCTTTGCGCTTTCGGAGTGACGCTTGAGGAGTAGTCAGATCGCGGTCTAGGTTTTATCAGTGAGATTCTGACAATGGCAAACCATTATGATGAAATCCCGAATTTCCCTGTTAACTGGCACATAGATTCTTTCCTGCCAATATACAAATCTGTTGTCTATACAATAGTCCGGGTCTTTATTATTGATGGCATCCGACACTTGTTTATCCCAATACCATTTAGGTATTTTAGCAATTTTGTCCTCTGTTTCGGAAAGAGCTTGGTCATCATCATATATCCTGATGAAGAGATGTTCTTTTAATAAGATGACGTCTTTGTTGTCATCGTCTCCTCTTTTGTGACCTGCTCGTCAGGACAATAAGTTGGGTTTCATGTTTGCCTTGCCCAGTCTATGCTTGATAATGAATCTGGAATCTTGAAGATCTGTAACCCATCAAGCTTGACAGCGGTTGAGATTTTGTGGTTTTCTGAAGTACGTCAGATTCTGATGATCTGTAAGTACTTCGATCTCTTGTTCTGCTCCTTTTAGGTAATGGGACCACTTGTAGAAGCATGTCATTATTGCGAGCATCTCTTTGTCGTAAATTTCATAATTTCACTCAGCATCATTTAATGAGTGGGACATGTATGCTACCGGGTGCCAAGTACCGTCGCTCTGTTGTTGGGACAGAATTCCTCCAAGGGCAAAATCTGAGGCATCCAACTCGATTCGAAACTTAGCAGTTGTGTTCAGGATAACTAGGATTGGTTGGGTGGTGACTCTTTGTTTTAGACCATTAAAGGCATTTTGTTGGTCTCTCCCCCATTGCCAATCGATTTTACCAGTAAGTTTAGTGAGAGGCTTCACTATTTTAGCGAATCCTTCAATGAATCTTCAGTAAAAATTACAAAATCCCAAGAACTGTTGTAGTTCCCTTTTACAAGTTGGTGCCAGCCATTCCAGTACCCCTTTCACCTTGATTGGGTCCATACGAATTGTGTTCGCAGATATGATCAAACTGAGAAATTCTATTTCAGTTTTTTCAAATTGGCATTTTTCTGGTTTCAAGGATAATTGGTGTTTTTCTAATTTTGCCAATACCTGCGCCACTCTCCACTTATGTTCCTCAAGGGTTTTAGTGAATACAAGGATGTCATCCATGTAGACGCTCATCCATCCTTTGGCTATTTCATTTCGGAAAATGACATTCATCATAGTTTGAAAAGTAGCTGGTGAATTGGTTAACCCAAAGAACATTATGAGTGGTTCGAAGAGTCCCTGATTGGTCCTAAATGTGGCCTTCCATTCATCCCCCTCTTTGATCCTTATATTGTTGTAGCCCCAGCGGATATCCATTTTCGAAAAATATTTCACTTCTGATAGCCTGTCGATAAGTTTGCTTATCAGGGGTAATGGATATCTGTTTTTAATTGTCATTTGATTGAGCTTTCGATAGTCCTGAACAGGACGTAAGGATCCATCTTTCTTCTTCACAAAGAAGGGAGATGCCATGGGGGATTTACTGGGTTGAATACAACTGGTTTTGAGATTTTCCTTTAGGAAGTCATCTAGTTGCTTCTGTTCCAAAGGATTTATCAGATAGATTTTACAGTCCAAGGGTTTCGATCCTGGAATCAGTTCAATGGCATGGTCCCAGGGTCTCCTTGGAGGCAACTGATTGAAGGTCTTCTTCTCAAATACCTTTCTAAATGGGAGACAGTAAGCTGGAAGTTTAGCATTGAGTTCCTGTGATGTTTGTGGAACATAGACTTGTTTGGCTAGCTGTCCCGCTTTAGATTGATATGCCTGTAGTCATAATTCTTCCTGGCCAATTTGGACTGCTAAGAGGTGGTCCCCCTCTTCCATCTCATCCCACTGCACTATATCTAATGCTTCTTCCTCTGGACTGTTTACTGAACTCCTTCTTTGGCATGCACCGGGGCATCTGGAGAATTCAAGTGTCACGTCCTTCCAGTCAATTTTGGGGTTGTGATACTTCAACCAATCATAACCAAGGAATATTTCATTTTTGCTTATGTTTGCGACGCTAAAGTCCATGAGTTCCATGTGATCACCAATTCTAACCCTTAATTGTATTTTATGCGTTAGTGAGCCAATGTTGTTCTTGGTCCCATCTACATTGTATACAGGTATTGGGCGGGGTAAGGGTGTAGTGTTTAATCGATGTTTTCTTATGAACTCGTGGTTGACACAGGATCCAGTGCACCCACTGTCCAACAGGGCCTTCACTTCAAATGTTTCCAGAGTATCGGTAGTAGAGATGACGCATTTAATATCCATTTGATTGGTGCCAGTTGTTCTGACCACCGTTGGTTTTTGTTTTAGTTCATAAATGGCCATTAATGTGTCCTCCTCACTCATGGTGTTTAGTTCATCAATGAGTGAAGCTGTAACCTCGTGGATCTGCTTATTATGAGAATACTGTTGAAGAGTTCTCACTGCTTCCTCTCGATTTTCAGTCCAGATTCTTCTGGTCACCCACGGACCAGTCCAAGTTCTCAATCCCTTCTTACTAGCTCGCAGGGGTTCGCTTCTTATGACATTAATACAACTTTTATTGTCTTTCAGGATGTAGTCAATACAAAGACAACTATCAGTAAAAGAAATGTCTGAGGCCTTTGAGTCAAAGCTCCTCATTGTTATAACATTTCTCTTTTCTTTTCTTTTCCTTTTCCTTTTCTTCTTTTCTCTTCCCTTTACCGTCACCCATTCCGTAGATGCCCATCTAAGCATGCACCATTACAAGTGCTTGATCAGACACGCGTCTTTCCCTAGCACTGAAACCCAAGCGCGCACTTCTTCCTTTTTCATTCTCAAAGGTCGATGGTTCGATTCGGCCTCTGGCCATTCTTTTATCTCACTGTTCGTATTTCAATTGTCATTGTCACTTGTTTGGTCTCTAGCTCTTAGATAGTTATCCACTGTATAACTTCTAGTAGAGTCTCACCTCCCTATTCATTCTCTTCAAAGTTTGGAGCGACGCTTGAGGGATACTGTTGGATCGCGGTAAAGGAGTATACAGTGAGGTTCTGACACTCATTGGCCAAATTGAAAACCCTGGGGATTTAGAGGTGGGATTGGAGGCTGCGCTGCTGTCGCACCTGCAACAGGAGCCACAACCAGGATCTCTTTGATACGGGCAACACCACCTCCCGTCTGCTGACCGCCACCTGCTACCATCCTCCACAACTCGTCTCTCTCTTCGTTCGTGCCATTATTCCAGGCGTTCACCAAGCGGGTTTGTTGTTGTCTGGGATTCGGGCAAGCTTGGGCAATATGACTGGGTTGCCCGCAGTTGTAACATCTCAAAGGGGCACGGTTTTGATCCACCTGCATTGCATTTGGGTCTCTTTGTGCAGGTTGTGTGGGTGGTCGCCACTGTTGTTGTTGGGGTCTGATTGTTGATGGCTGCCAGGTTCGCTGAGCTGGTTGAGATGGATTTTGCTGCCTATTGTTCCCTGTTTGACTCACACATTGCATTGTGCTAGTCTGTCTGCCGGTACTACTACCTCCACGAGTAGTAAACATTCTCCATTCTGCCTGTGCCTGCCTCCATTGTCGGTCGAGTCTGATGACTAAATCATACCATTTTTCCAAAGTAGTCAGGAGCTCTGGGACAGCCATACATTTATCAAGGAGGGGGGTATTAAGCGATCTTTTAAATTCATGGATGCCAGCTACTTCGCCGTATCTGGATCTCATAAAACTTTGTTTGAAGAGCTGAACATGCTCTTCACCAGATCGTGATCCCTGCCGTATTGTAGTAACCTCCTGAATGGCTGTAGCCTGTTTGTTTGGGTCCCCAAATGCTTTGTAAATGTCCCAGTATAGTAGCTCGATTTGGTCCGGTTCATTTGACTCTTTGTACTGTGTGTGAAATTCCGGGGTTGACATGTAAACCAGAAAATGGTCACGGAATAACTGGGCCATGCCAGTTTGCATGAATCCCAGTACCCAGGTTATCTTAATCCATAGATTTGGAAATTCCTGGGGTTTCGCTGACATGTAGAGCCTGCAACTGTTTATAAACCCTTCGCAAGTGGCCATTGCACCATCGTATATGGGTGGTGTAGCCATCTTGGGACCTCTGAGTGTAACCATTTGTCCTGGTACCTGAACTGCCACTTGCACTTGCAATTGGGCTATGGTTTGCCCCTGTTGCGTGATTGTGTGTTGTAAGTTGTTGACAGCACCAAGGAGTTGTTGAATTTGGGCGAGTGCCTCATTCAACGACCAGTCCGGTTCGTTGGTACCGCCAGTACCGCCTCCAACCATCATCCAAAGAGGAAAAAAGATTATGCAAAACAGGTAGTAAAAGGGGAGGAGAGTATATAGGAGGGGATCCATAGTGATTGATAAGAGATGGGGGGTTTGATAAGGAAATAGTCAATAGTACCTTGCTATGGGCACGCGACCCTGACTAGTAGCTTAGGTAATAAGATGGGGAAATGATAAGGAGAGCCTCTGCAATTGATGGCACACTGGGCGGCGAACAAACAGTTGCTGAATTGATTGGGGGTAGGATCACGAGCCTACACCTCTGGACTAGATCCTTTGATTACTCTGTGAGCTATACCAGTCTTTCTCCACTGGCTATAGCAGGGTATGGTCGAAGGACACGCTGTGTACGAGGGGTTGTAGAGCCTGTGATTAGGCTGCGGTCAAGGGAGCCTGTGATTAGGCTAATGCAAAAGGGATGCCACGGATGTGGGACACCCTCCTGAACTACAAGTTTAGAGGTGAAGAGGGGAGCGCAAGTGCGCTTTGGATGTGAGGTACAGTGACTTCCAAAAGCATTGCAATGTTTTGGTGATTTCAATTGAATGGTTAATAACAAATCTGATAAAATGTATAAAATTGTAATTATATTTACCAAGATAGCCTACCTTCCTAGCTTTCATTTGAGCCCCCAGTTTAAGGTACTACTTAAAATCTGA